>WAAF01005168.1:953231-1100602 GCA_013400475.1 Tricholaema leucomelas | reverse complement strand
TTTTTTTTTTTTTTTTGGGGGGGGGTGGGGGTTGTGGCGTGTGTTTGTTTTTAAATATGTTTCTATGACATAAAATCATGGAATCAATCAGGCTGGAAGAGACTTCCAGGATCATCCAGTCCAACCTAGCACCCAGCCCAGTCAACTAGACCATGGCACTAATTGCCTCATCCAGGCTTTTCTTGAACACCTCCAGGGACAGAGACTCCACCACCTCCCTGGGCAGCCCATTCCAATGCCAATCACTCTCTCTGGCAAGAACTCCCTCCTAACATCCAGCCTAGACCTCCCCTGGCACAACCTGAGACTGTGTTCCCTTGTTCTACTGCTGGTTGCCTGGCAGAAGAGACTGATTCCTATCTGGCTACCTGAAGCCTCCCTTCAAGGTAGTTGTAGACAGCAATGAGGTCTGCCCTGAGCCTCCTCTTCTGCAGGCTGCACACCTCCAGCCCTTAGCCTCTCCTCACAGGGCTGTGCTCCAGGCCCCTCAGCAGCTTCATAGTCTTTCTCTCTACCCATTCCAGTACCTCATCATCTCTCTTGAATTGAAGTGCTCAGAACTGGACACAGTACTCAAGGTGTGGCCTGAGCAGTGTTGAGTACAGGGGCAGAATAACCTCTCTTGTCCTGCTGGCCACACTGCTCCTGATCCAGGCCATGATGTCATTGGCTCTATTGGACCTGAGGATAACTTCATTTTCTTCTTTTAGAAGTCCAAATCTTTATTTTTTTATTGTGTTACATTCCTGAAGAGTTTTGTCTTTTAAATTCAAGTGAAGTATTGGCTTGGAAATAAATGCTGAATGTCAGAAAAAAAAAATCAATAAAAGAATATCAAAGAACAGTAGGAATGAATGAGGCAAGCATCACTATAAATGAGAGACAACAAAACCCTGATCGTTCCAGCTGACATCTCTAAATTCAAAGTGAGGCTGCATGTATGTTAAGTTAACCATGCATGGAAGTGTTTGCAGGATAGAGATCTGACTTAATTGTGTGTCAGAGAATTGCATAATTAAATGCACATACAAATTAAAGTACATAGGAGGAAGTAGATTAAGTCTTGTTTACTTGACTCCATTTTAAAAGTGCCCTCAGACTAATCCTCAATTGAAAACAGTTAGGAACCTATTTTTGTGTATGTAGTGCTGTTTCTAAGCAACATTCTTTATAGGATATTGTAATTAGAAGGAAATTAAATTCTCTGCCTCAAAAGTGTAAAATGGTTTGATATGTTCTTCCTTTATCTTTCAACTTCCTGAAGCAAGGTAAATGCAAACAGTTGCTTGCTCTCATGGTGCAGATGGTTTTGAAGACACTAAGACAGAGGTCAAGAGATAGTTCTTGCTCTGCTAGTGGCTTTCCAGGTGACTTTCAGCATTTACTTCCATCTGCCTTTTTTTTCCCCCCTCTTCTTTTCCTTTGCTCTGCATAGACAGGTTGGGAGGGCATGGTTCCTGTGGTGTGGTTGTGTGATGTGCACTGTACACACGGCCCTTGTCCTTGGAATGCTTCTTGCTGTGTTGTAGTAGTATGAGAAGTGATGTTCAGAATGAGTGTTGTGCTAAAGCAAAGCTCAGCTTTGTCCTTCACCTTTACTAGTAAAAAGTCATTTTGGCTTAGGATCTTATAGCATAACATTATCATTGGCAGCAAAACCCTAATGAAACTGGGAAAACCTCAAGTCAAAACTAACCAGATACACATTGTTTAGAAGGCCTTGGTCCTCCTGTTCTAGTAAACACAAGCACCATTTGGAGTCCAGGCCTGCAAAGATGGGGCTTGTTTCCAGTTTATATACTCTTAAATTCTGTGATAGTCAGGTCAGTGCAAAAACTCACCTTTGAACTACATCAAGAGTAAGAAAATCAATAGTGTGGTGCATACAGCAGCCACAGTACCTTGCTTCTGAAATGCCAGCTTGTGTTCTGCAGAACTGCCAGCTTTGTGGTGCTTATCTTGCCACTCTTTTTCTTGTCTGTGAAAAGAGATGGCTGTTGTGATGCTGATCTGAGGTTTGAAAAATGTGTATTGGCCTAAACACAGCTGTGGGGACTTTGCTCTTGCAAAGCTAGGTGGTCTGGTTTTCAATCATTCTCCTCCACCACCTCTCTGTGCCCTCCATTTCTTTTAAAAGTCTACACTGAGTGACCCAGAGCCAAAAGTGATATTGTAGCACCAGGCAATGAAGTCACAGGGATATAAATTATATATCAGACAAGCTCTGGCTATACTATAGAGAGGTCTGAAGGTGTACATTAACATTGGCTAGTGAGTCACCTGGCTACAACGGTCAGCAAACTGCTGTCCCAGGGGTGACAGTAATAGACAGCCCTTGGATGAGTTTGTTTGGCAGCCCACTGACCCCAGGCTCCAGTACTAATCTCTGATCAGTAACCATCTGCTCAATGCAGCCCAAACGACTAAGCACTTCTCTAACTGTCAGGGATGACCTGGAGAAACTCATGGGGGAAATAAAACTATCAGCCACTGATTGGAATACTGATAGCCATCATTTAGTGTGGTGCTGCAGGAAACCAAATTACGCCTGCGCTCCCTGCCTCACTGCCTAGCAATATTGTCACCTTGAAGTTAAATCTTCTTGATCAGTCCAGGCTCGATTTTGCAATCTTTTGTTGTATCGAATCACGCTTCCTAATGGGAGCAGTCTCCTGTAATCCAGTGGCAAGCATCACTCTCTAAGAAAGTACAGTTACAGGATGTGGAGTTTTACAAACAGTTTGTATGTTTTCTTGCCTTGCTTGGACTAGGCTCTGGTCTGAGCTTTTGTGCCAGTCGGGAGACAGTGAGAGGTATTGTGGTAGTTACATTGTGGGTCACTGGAAATCATTGAATGTGGAAGAGAGATTTACTTTTGACTTGTCTAACTCTTTAATTGGACTGAGGGAGCTGGGGCCTTTTAGCTTGGAGAGGAGGAGACTAAGGAGTGACCTCAATCATGTTTAGAAATATGTAAGGGGTGAGTGCCAGGAGGATGGAGCCAGCTTCTTCTTGGTGATGCCAAGTGACAGGACAAGGGGCAGTGGGTGGAAGCTGAGGCATAGGAGGTTCCATGTGAATGTTTTTTTCCCTGTGAGGGTGACAAAGCACTGGAACAGGAAGGTTGTGGAGTCTCCCTCTCTGGAGATATTCAAGAACCGTGTGGATGCATTCCTGTGTGATTTGCTCTAGGTGATCTTGCTTTGGTGGGGGGCTGGACCGGATGATCTCTCAAGGTCCCTTCCAGCCCCTGACATTCTATGATTCTATGATTTGCTATGGAGGCAAAGCACAGAGGCTCTTACACCTACTTGTCTTCATCAGGAAACAGACTCTTTGCCTGTGGCGTGCACAAACCCATGGAAGCCAAACACCTGAAATAGGAATCCTTTGTCGGTCAGCATTGGTTAGTGTATACAGTTTCCTAAACATCTGCTCAGTTATTGCCATATTAAGTCTGCAGTATTGCAAATGTCTGCATGTAAAAACAGAGATGTGTATTTTAGATGCCCTAATTGAGTTTTAAATGTTATTTCATTACCCAGGTTACAGGACACAGAGAAAAATAAAGTCATTCATGAAAACTCGGAGCCAAATACTGTAATCCTTTCTTGGCGTTTGCTCTGGTAAAACTCTAGATGGCTCCTGCTGAGGTTTAAAGTCAGCAACACAGTATTTGGCTCATATGGGAAAGGCTGATAACAGCCTATTGACATCTGTAGTGCAGCATTGTAGAAGACACACAAAAATGCCCATGCACCAACGCATCATGATTTTCTCTACCTGTGAGACTGATCTTCCTGACCCTCTCTCTGCTGCCCTGCGTGGGTTGGTCTGACACTCTTCTGCATTGTCTGCAGAAGTCAGGTAGTAAATGTGGCAGGTTAATGGAATATTAAAGGGTTTAAAAAAAAGATTTGAAAAAAAAGGCAAAATGGAAAAAAAATCCAAAAAAACATGGCAGGGGGTTTGGAACTAAATGATCCTTGAGGTCCCTTCCAGCCCTGACAAGTCAATGATTCCGTGATCCATGTGGGAGCTCCTTTTGTTCAGTGTGCCACGTCTGCAAGTTTTTCCTCCCAGTGGGCAAAAGCTGTGCCAGTGATGCACACTGGTGATGTGAAAGGCTCTCATATTGGTGCATATTCCCAGACCTACTGTGTTGTGAGGGGAGAGCAAGTGCTCTGTTGTCTTTCCTAAATCAAAGCACCCCATTTCTTACAGGTGAGTCCTGGAGAGCTGGGCATTTGCGATCGTGCTCGGTTTGGGGAAAACGCAAATGGGTTTGACATGCTAAAAAGGTCACTAGAAGGAAATGGAGCACTCAAAGAAAAGCTTAAATTGTATATAGCTGCAGGATTTCTTTTCTATCAGCTAATTCTTGGCATGGATTGCTGAAATGAGGTTGGTTCATGGATATATAGGGACTGAGTTATAACCCTGCCATTTTGCTATGTCTTCCTATTTGCATTCTTGATACAGTGATTAGTGATAGCACGTGAAAGAGTTTCTTTTTCCTGTTAAAGAGTCTCCTTGTAGCCTCTGTAATCACTTGTACCTTGACATTTATTCCAAGATGCACTTAATGCCTATTTATATACATCTATATGGGTCCTCTTTAGCCTGTGCAGTCCTATAAATACTGAAAAGGAGGTGAACATTTCTTTCAAATGGACTATCTCAGGAAAAAAGCTGAAAGATGAACTCTCTTCATCTTTCATAGTGATGACCACTAAAAAATTACTGTAACTCTTTGGAAAGTGAAAGATTGTATGGGAAGAGGGAAATGTATTTGGCTGAATTAAAATGATGAGGAGAGATGCAGTAAACAGAAGTGGAGAGGCTTCTATGAGAGCATTCAGGCACTTGGGTCAAGACTAAAGGGGGTATGTGGTGGGATGAGCAACAAGTGAGCTGGAGCTGGCAAAGATCTCCATGCAGTAACCCCTGGTTTTCTGTTCTGGTGCTATGTGGTGGCCCCAGTCCATGAGTCAGCTCCTGAGTGAGATTGACCATGCAACTCCTTTAGCAAGTCTCAGACAATCTGAGCTGAGGCTATGCTCAGATCTTGCCTGGGCTTGTAGCCAGGGGCACTTGGATGCCGGTCGGCAGTGCTTCAGAAGGGCAGATGGAGCACAACTCTCATGCTTTTGTGTTTCCATTGCTGCTTGTACCACACAGTCAGAGCATGGTGTACCTGGCTCCAGTTTCCCATGTGTGGAGGGGCAGTCCACTTGTTTCTTGTTGGGGCTTTGCCTGGAGGCACAACCTGGCTCTGTTCCCAGCTCCAGTGGGCTGGGAGTGACGGGCTTTCTCTGGTGTGCATCAGCCAAGGCTCAGAGGAGAGCAATGCCAAGTCAGCACTAACTGCTGGAGCTGGAAGATGCTGACCCATATATTGTGTTGTAGCAGTGCTTTCCTTCCCTGCCCTCCTCTGAGGGCTCTGTGCCTAGATCGTGTGCCAGAGTTCTGGGACTTGATGCTGGGCAGTGAGTCTCTGCAGCCACAAACTGAGCAGCTGGAACTTAATCACTCCAGCTCTCCTTAATTAAGCCTCTGAATGCCCCTATCTGCTGGCCAAGCTAGTGTTAGCCCAGTCCTACAGATGGTGAAACTGAGACACAAGAAGGTTAAGTAACTTGCCCAAGGCTGTGCAGTGAATGGTGACAGATCTCAGAGTTTGCGAGCTCTTGGCTTGCAGTGGCTGCCACGGTCTGCTGGACCATGCTGCCCAGCTGACTGGTTTGGTCATGCATGCTGCTTTGTATCAGGGCTCTCCCAGCCAGAAAATCTTCTCTCCCATCTCAGGAGGAAAATCTGTTGTCCTCTCAGCACAATCAAATCATTCAATGTTTTGGTTATTTTACATTTATTGATTCAGTTTTAACTGTTGCTTCAGCTTCTCAGATGACTCCCTCAGTCCTCCCAGGATCACCTAGCTGATCATAAATGGTACTTCATCATTTATATGCTACCTGGAAAATCCTTAGACATGAAATAGCTTTCATTGTTCACATGCTATTTGAAAGCCTTCTCTGCACCATGCCATTAATGGGAAATCACAGGCTAGCTGAGGAGCAGTTCTTTTTACATACCTTATGGTCAGTGAACAGGTGCTTTGCAAATGGTGGGTGGTGCACTGATACCATCATAGGAGTTGCTGACACACATACTGGTGTTACACAAGAAGCTGTTATTTTTCAGAGATACTTTGTGCTAAAAAGGTTATCTGTTCCTGTTACAGACATTTTTCACCAGTTAAATTCCTGACTCACTCCAGAGACATGTTCCTCCTCTGCTATTGCAGGGGAGTCTCCATCAGCAGGTGCATGATGCTGTCCCCAGCCCCATCACACCATGTCTCCATATAGCAGACCCCAGTGTATGGAGGCTTTGATGGATCCCACAGCCATCATCCCCACCCTGTTTCACTACGTAGTTGGTGTGGATGACTAGGGAACAGAGCTGCTACATCAGCTGCAGTACGCAAAGTCCAGCAGTGGTTTCTCCAGGGTCTTACTTAGTGAGGTCCTGTACTTGTCAGCTAGATTAGAGGCTGTCCCATGCTTGTATCAGATGCCTCTGCTTGAGGACAGAGGGGTGCACGCCTCAAACAGTGCAATGAGAGGCATCATTTGGCCCTTAGATTTCACAGTGAAACAACTTGTTCATGTGATGGTTTTCTAAGGATTAAAAAGGCTGGGGGAAAAAAATGGTTATGTGGCTGTAGGGCCATGGATGGATGAAAAGAGCAGAATGTGGCTCCTGGCTGACAGCGTAGTCAGCTTCAGATTGTTTAAATGCTTTTCTCTTTCATTCTGCATGTTGTGCAACTTCACATTTCCAGCTTCCTGCCACTACAACAACATGAAATGTCAAAAGAGAAGGATTATTCATGCAGTATCTCTAGCCCAACTGGAAGCAGTGAGTGCCAGAAGTGTTAGGCAAACGCCTGCTCTGACTAGACTGCCAACCTCATTTTGCTGGCCCAAAAGGTTCAGGTAGGTTGAGTAAGCTTTGGATAAGAACCCATGCTTCTGGGTGCTTATCTGAACTGAAGAGCCAAACTGCCTTGAGATCTTCCCATTGCTTCTTGAGACCAGATGTAAACCCATATTGTGCTTGCAGGGATGGAGGGAGAGCTGGCATTCTTGCTCATGTGTACGAAACAGTTATGAGGGTACTAATTACTATTATTTAGCTATGCTCTACTATTAGGACAAGACTATAAAAGAAGTATTTCTGATTAATTATTTTCACTTTATCATCTATTCAGTTGATCAAGACTAAGTAAATAATTCAGATATTTTACTTTGAGGAGTTCTTTATTTCAGACTTGACCACAAAATCCTTAGAGTGATTCCATATTTGAAATGATTGTGAAAGTCTTTGATGCATCATTCTGGGGTTTTGCTTTTGCAATTATTGCCAAATTTTGTGGTACTGGATTTCTGTATTACCCTGTGCTTTAGTTTTCTTTTTCTATATTTGACTGTTACAAAATTACTCAGCGCAGTGTAAACTGAAATTTAGAATTGAATACACAGCTGGAAATTATTTACAAGCTGAAAATCTGTTGCTGTTTTATTCTGCAGTGCTACAAAACCTGAATGCTTGAATGTCTGTAGAAAGTGGTGCTGAAAGTACCATTGAGCTCAATCTTGGCTTTCAGATTCATGAAACCTTTTTCCCTTCTCCTCTCGCTCTCTCTCTCTCTCTCACTCTTAATTTCTGTTGTAGTCCAGATTTACAGAGGCCTTGAGTTTATCCGTAAATCTGATTGCATTTACCCAACTGTAGTTGTCTCTGTTCACAATCCATAATAACATTCTCATGCCAACAATATGTGGATACCCATCAGGTTGACAGCATGACAGCGGTTTAGAGCACATGGAGGAAGGGGAAGGCAAGAGGTAGGGATTATTCTGCCCTTCAGCAGTCACAAGTGCAGCTCTGTTCCCTGCTTTCCATCCACAAGAGCTCCTTTGCTGAGTGTTCTCAGCATGCTATAACCCAGCCATACTGAGGGAACCAATACAATTTTCAGTAAAAAAAATAAACACTCAAACAGAAATTCCTAAGAGCTGGAGATGGAAGGAAATACAATATCAAAGAGAATTAAATGCAAACCTCAGCTATGCTTCAGGCATTTCAGGACAATGAATTGTGTTGTTCTGGATGGGACTTCAGGGAAGCAGAGGCCATCATTTGTCGTTGTCAACACATGGATTGAAGTTTAGAGGGTCTGAAAATGTCTTCAGAAAGCAAGTGGTACCATGGCTGCTTTGGCAGAGCAATAAAAGGAATACTCAAATGTACCAATTAAAAGGTGTGAATGGCATTTTTATGGCTTTGTTCTCATGCAGGCTTTCAGCAACAAATGCATCCTGGATTGCAAGCCTACATTGGTCTGAAATGATTCACTCTGATTTATATTCTTTAATTAAAGGCTTTTAACATTTAATTATATTGGGAAAATAGGATTGGTGCTTAGGTCAATATACAGCATAGGAAATAATCTTATCCTTGTTTTCTAGGCTATGATGGCAAAACAGAACTTCAGAATCTCCCTGAGTGGGCAAACCTCCCCAAACATTAGGTGTGCAGAATTGTGCATGCACTTGCACAGCTTGCATAGCTATCCTATTATTGCACCTACCTGCTTTGCATGCATAATCACATTAATTACTTGGGCAAGCCAGCTATGCATTATGCATATTTTTACAATCACTGGTTGTACTGTATGCTTGTAAATATGACTGAGCTTTTTCTAACTGTAGTATATAATGTAATGAGAAAATTATCTGTGGAGTGGTAGAGCGGTGGCTTCTGTATTGCCAGGAAGAATTTCCAGCAAGCAGCAATTCTAGTTGTGAACATATCTGATTAAATTACATGAGTTTAGAATGAAAGTTGAATCAGTAAAAAGTGTTTTCATCTTCTTACTGAAGGCCAGAATTTTCCAGCTGAGTGTTCGACATTCCGTACCATTTTTTCTCTTCTTCATCACTATCCCCCAAATAATATAAATAAAAGACTGCATAAAATTGTTACATGCTTAACTGTTAAAGAAAATAACCCATCTCATGACCCTTAGTTGTACAGTATCTAGTTAGCTTCCAGGAGATGGATGTATTTTGCAAGTCCACTTAGCTTTATATCTTAAATTCTTGGATACAAGCCTACCCTTCCAAAACTCTCAACACAAAAGTATCTCACAGGTTGTCTCTGCCTGTCTGCCAAAAACTCTTGAAGCAGAAAGGGGAAGAGTTGAAGACTGCAAAGAAACCACACTTCTGTCACTCAGAGATACAAGGGTGGCTATCTCTTCTCTTCCCAGCACTATTACCTTTCTTACCTTTAGTACTATTGCTTCTTGCAGCTCTCCATTTTCTTGTCTTGATTAAGTATGCAATTTAAATATCAGTGCAAACTTCTTCATTCATTAGATGATGTCATGATTTCCAGGCACTGCATATGTTGCATTGCTAGGTAGCACTTAGCAATGTTTGAATCCCCATCTGTTACCTCAATTTGGCACGTTGTGCCTGCACTTTAAACTCTAAAATGTTATGACACTCTTTCCTATGTTTCTGAGTGCCAGGTGGATTGGAGCCATTCCTTGAAGGATGTGCATGTGCAGTATAAAGGAGTAAATAACTCAGCATGGGCATTTGTCCTTGCTGTGAAAGACCGAGGGTGTCGTTCAGTACCCAGCACAGCCCAAGCCAGCTACTTCCCAGAGTAATACTCCAGCTTCATGTTAATTATTTACTGAAAAGATGACATCTATTTGGACATTGCTGGCTGTGGTTATGTTTATTTCATGTCTCTTCCAGCAGAGGTACTTTCCAATCATTGCATCTGCACACCTCACAGAAGTACATGGTTATGTTCACCAGGTGAACTTCCCACAGTTCATCTGCTGTTTGGTAAGCTCCCCCACAGCTGACTTGTGTATCTCAGTTCTCCATGTAAAGGTAGTGAGAGTTACATCCCTCCTTGCCTGGAATCCTTCCTGTCAGCTGAGTACTTTCAAAGCTGATAAAGCTTTGAAGCACTTCTTTCTCTGTCTCTCAACCCACCTTTGCCATCTGCCTTTCTCTGTATATCTTCCAAGTTTATAAAACTTACAGGTTGCCTTTCTCCTTTTTTCTTCACTATTTTTAACCTATTTGGGTGGAGGGTTGGGCCAAGTGGCCTCCCGAGGTCCCTTCCAACCTGAATTATTCAACAGTGGTCTCTCACTCGTGCTCCTTCTGCCATTCTTGTTACTCCAAGAGATCTGTGAGGCACCTTAGCAGTTCGTATGGAGCTGTGAGCGGTGAAGTCAAAAGCAAGCAGCTTCATTATTTTACACAATAATGACGAAATTCCCTCAAAATAACTTTACTAACAGTGACCTAAATAATCTGTCTGCATTGCTCCTCAAATTCATCAGAATTTAACTCCCCGTTGTGTCGGTATGCTTGGGAATTGGGTTAAAAGAGCCTGAAACTGGAGGAAATAATAAAGTGGCTTCTAGACAGTGTGAGTATTTCAGTACTGACCCATTTCCAACACATTATTTTTAGTGTACGACATTTTGCATTGCTTTGCGTTGAGATTTGATGTGACAGGACTAATAAACTCAAAACAAGAAGAAGTAAAAAAGCCCTTTTCTTTTCTGCCTGGGAACTGCTTAAAATCCTATGGTCTGAAAGAGCTAAGGGTAGGGACCAAGAGAGTGGCACCCTCAGGGACTGGCGTTTACCCATATGATACCTATAAAAAGAGATCATGTAACAAGAAGGTTTGGATCTTCCAAACCTCTCAAAATTGTTTTATCATTTAGCAGTCACTGCCTGGGGAGCCCAAGGGATTTTAAGCGCAAAGAACAGCAGAATAAAGCAGAATCCCATTAATGGAAAGGGCAACAGGGCTGGGAAAATGGAGCATTGTTTTTGATAAGCTGTTAGGTTTGCCCTAGCCTCACACACATCTCCTGAAGGGCCTGGCAGTTATAAACCCTGTTTGCACCAAGCGGGGAGAAGCAGCAAGGAATAAGAACATGATACCTGCTATCAGGCAGCACCATGTAACAGTGGATATAGAGTCACTGCATGTGACTGTAGGGCCAGGTCCTGGCCCAAAGGTGAGAGCTTTATACTTAGAAATTCAGCTCTTGTGGTTGCTCCACTGCTGTGCAGGAGGCTTCTAAAAGGCAGGTTCTGATGATGATTTTTTCACATAATTTTCTTTGTGTTTTCTTGCTTTTAAATATCTTTGGTGAATGACATGCTGAAGGGATGTGAGTGATGGTGAGGATAAGGTTGAGTGTTTGTGGGTAAGAAGTGGGGAGAAGACCAAGTCTGTCATAAGACATTCACCTCTTTGTCCTAACTGGGACAAAGAGGTGAATGAACTATTTTATAAGCAGCTGGGAGAAGTCTTCACAATTACTACCTCTTGTTCTCTTAAGAGACTTCAACCTACCAGATGTCTGCTGGTGGGGACACAGTCTCAAGTTGTGCTGGAGGAGGTAAAGGCTGGATGTTAGGAGGAAGGTCTTCACAGAGAGAGTGATTTGCCATTGGATTGGGCTGCCCAAGGAGGTGGTGGAGTCACCATCCCTGGAGGCGTTCAAGAAAAGACTGGATGGGGCACTTAATGCCATGGTCTGGTTGATTGGCTGGGGCTGGGTGCTAGGTTGGACTGGATGATCTTGGAGGTCTCTTCCAACCTGTTTGATTCTACAATTCTATAACTTCTGGAGTATATGAAAGATACTTTCCTGACACAGATACTAAAGGAACCAACTAGGGAAGGTGCCTTACTGGACCAATTCTTTGTGAGCAGAGAAGGACTTGTGGGTGATGTGATGGTTGGAGGCTCTCTTGGACACAGTGATAACAAAATGAGAGAATTTTCAGTTCTTGGAGAAGTGAAGAATGGGGTCAGCAGAACTGTTACTTTGGAGATGCAGACCTGTTTATGAGACTTGTTGACAGAGTCCCTTGGGAGGCAGTGCTGGAGGACAAAGAAGTCAAGGAAGGCTGAAAAATGCTCAAGAGGGGAGTTTCAACAAGACAAGAGCAGCCTATCCCAGTGTACTGAAGGATGAGCATCTGGTTAAGTCTTCTTCTCATTTATTTAAATGGCATTTCCTCATGTGACTTTAGGAGTGGGAAATGCTGCCTGTTCCAAAAATGGATCCAAAAGGTGGGCATGCACATGGTACTAAAAATCCTCTTACCATTTACAGGAAGCAGCCTTTTCCTAGACTGTTACAAAAGAGCAGGGCCTTTAGTACTGAGAAAATGCACATTATGAGCTAGAGGAGAGGCCAGGATGTCCAGGGATTTTGCATTTTCTAATTTGACAGTGAAATACCAATTTATGCTCTCCACAGTTCTCTTTGATTTTTTTTTCCATGATCACTTGTTTAAGTCAAAGAAATGTATTAAGCAGAGTCATCTAAAGCTAATTCCTGCTGTTTCAGAGAGGCACTTTTCCATTTATTCTTGACTGCTTGGTTGTTTTCTTTAACCTGACCAGACAGGCATTTCTTGCTCTATATGGAGAAGAGGGTTCAGACAAGAATGTACAGAGAGATTTGAAGGTGGCCAGAAATGTGACCAGCTTGAAATATGACTTGCTTGTCCCTGAACTCATTCCTTTGGAGAAAAACAGTGCTGCTCTCTGAATGATAAAGCTGCACAGTCTGAAAAACGTGTTGGAGGGTAAGAGATTTTAGAGAGTGTCTGGCTGAGTATATAGTGGAGAAAGTTTTTAACTTCAGCATCCATTTCTTTTATAATGAAGCCTCTGAAAATACAGAGCTACTAAATCCTGAGCCATTATGAGATTCATTTTTTTATTTGTTAATGGCATTTTTTTTTTCTGTGTAAATGCTTTTGACTTCTCTGTGACCTGCACTTTTATATACAGCTTTGTCTCGGGGCAATAGTGATGCTAAAGCAGTTCAGTTTCTGTCTCATGTATGTGCTGTACATTTAGAAACCACTGAGATAAATGTAACACGACTGTAAACTCGTAGAAGTGAAATTGTACCATATAAGAGGAGTTTTAGACTGTGACTTAGTGAATAAATAATCGCTGGTTTCTCAACAAGAGGAGAATGCAAGGCTAGGATAGGCTCACTCTGTAGCAGGACATGATATGCAGCCATAGTCATTGAGTCCCAGAAGAAACACTTGGAAGCACAGATGTGAAAACTCTGCAATAGCTGGAAATTTATATCCCCTGTTGTGTCCTGGATGAAGTGCTATCCACGTTGCTGGGATTGCCTCTTCTTTCTGTGCCATCTCCTTATTCCCATCCTCATCTTTAT
Source organism: Tricholaema leucomelas (assembly GCA_013400475.1). NCBI lineage: Eukaryota > Metazoa > Chordata > Aves > Piciformes > Lybiidae > Tricholaema lacrymosa > Tricholaema leucomelas. The sequence continues at coordinate 1,087,269 of WAAF01005168.1, read as the reverse complement.
GAAGCTCCATAAAACTTGCCTCTCCAAAAAGCACCTGGGTAGAAACCACAATCCAAGTGTGCTTGTTCCAAGGATGTACACAAGCTGTTTCTAAATGTATTGCAACCCATGGCTTATTCCAAGAGTTGTTTTTTTTTCTTGTGGATTGCTTTTTCTGTAGCACATAGGCAAATAAATGGTCAAATGCTCAGAAAAGTGCTGTGAGTGCAAGCACATAATTAGTTTTAGGTAGAGCATTTATAAAAGCAGGTCAGTGAGTTCCTTAAGAACCACAGGCCAGATCCTCAGGATTCGGAGCTGCGGTAGCTTCTTGCCATATCTACTCTGCCTCTGTGAAAAGGGGATGTGAGCTTTCCTGAAGGTTGTGGGCTGTGAAAAGCACTGCTTACAAGGGAAATGGTTGTCTAAAGTGATATAACATCTTAGGGACTGCAAGTGGTTTCAAGCCCTCTCTCCCCTACTTAGATCAGGTTAAATTCACTTTCTACCTTTAAGTAAGTAGAAGCTGAGTTTTAATTGTGGCTGCCTACGGGTCAGATGCAGCTTGGGCTTGTGATTGATCAGGTCCTCCAGAGCAAGCCAAAATGAACACAGGATAGTCAGCAGGAGTAAACTCAGGCCAATTAGTTCCCAGTGCTGTTGGCAATGCTATGGGAAATCCATTTTTTTATCAGCAAGACTGCAGCTTGCATCAGCAGTCTCCATTCCTCATAAGCAGATCATTGACTTATAAATTCTTCTGGTATCTTTGGGGATGTTTTTATCCTCTAGCCTGTTGCGTGTACTAAATTCGAGGGGACATATCACTAGCTGTAGCAGTGGCAAGGCTAATATTTTCTTTTGGAATATTGTGTTATATGTCAGCTGAAACAGCAAATGCATTTTTACGGTGTACTTTGCTGTCACAGAATTGCATATAGGAAACAGAACATGCTTCCACCAGCAGCCTGTGTTTCTCCTGATGATTTAATGGAGTAAATGATCGAGGCTCTTAAAACTGGCCTGAAAATTGCGTTATGTATTGCTACCCATTTAGAAAGCAGTAAAGCTTGGTAAGTCAAGACAATTGATTAAGCATCTATCCTAAATTACAGAAGAGCAGATCTTCATGTGATGTCACTGTTGGTGTTTACGGAGTTGAGTTGCGCATTACTATGTTCTCCAGTTCAGATGCGTATTGCTGTGTAGGAGTACCTCCAGGACTCGCTGTTGAACACTGTCCTTACCAAATATAAGGCAAGAGTCCAACTAGTAGCTGGAATTGATATGTGCCAGAACTGACTGTCAAACGTCTGGCACATCATCACATGCAATTAATTGCATGTTTAACATCCTGTCTCTACTGGGAAGCTTATCCCACTTTGCAGCTATTTTCCAGCAGTCAGTCGTGTGAGGGGTATGAGGTAACGTGTCACCACCTCCAGCGCCCAGCTGAAGAACATGATCACTTCAGCAAAGTTTCACTGGCCTGCGTGCCTCCTCTGAGCTTCATTCAAAACACTTTTAGTTGTTACAGAATGCTTGTTTGCATTGTCTTTCTGAAAGTTTTTCTCCAAACACTTAGCCAGAAAAGGGAGTAAGGAAGTATGGATTGGTGGTTAACCTTGTAAGGCGTGAAAAATGTGCCGGATTGAAGGGCACAGGAAAATCAGAACTGCCTTGGTCTAGAGTTCTAGAGCAGAGCAAATGATGGTCTGAAAACCATTTTAACACATCACAGTGTCTCATAATGAATGCAGAGGGACCATGTCTATTGCATATACAGTGCTGTAAACCAGAATTCATGGGCCATTTTTGAGCTGTTACTGCAGAAGTGGTTAATATGTGAATTAGTGATGAGAAGGGTGTTTAATATTTGCTTGTAGAATGTGCTTAATGAATGTGCATTCAATGTGTTTTCCAAGGAAGCTGAGACTTAAGGGCCAGCACACTGATGTGACTTTGGGCAAGTGTCTTGGAGAAGCTAGTGCAGTGATGGGAAAGGAGCTGATCCCTTTCCTCATCTGCATGTTGAAGTGTGTAGGGGTTTGCTTTTCTGGTGGCTCCGTCATTTATTATTTGTGCCACGTTCTTTTTTACTGCAAAATGATGCTGTTTCCTCATTGTCTGCAGATTGTTTTGTAAGGGCTATCTTTCATCAAATACACATGGGCTGTCTAACACAGAGGGCCTGATCCAAGCTGGGATGCAATCATATTGCTGCTAACAATAAGACACAGAGTAGGGTTTATTCTTTCAATGTAAAGAACATGTTGCATCAACAGTTTAAGAGAAGCAAATGCACCTTCGTACATCATCAAGGGACATTCGTATTCTAAACAGTGACATAAAGTATTTTACCCTTGTTATCAATCACTGTCAGATGGAGCTAGATGACATTTGCTGTGAGCTGGATTAAAGCAAGGACAAGCAGAAAGAGGTTGAGGGTTTCTTCCTGAGTGTGTAGATTAGATGTGTTTGCATTCAAGAATCCTTTAAACAGAATGCTTATTGCTCTAACATTTTCAAGATGTTCTGTAGCGTAATGATTTGACTCAGGTTACGCAAATTACAGTTTTAGTGCAATGAAGTGATAGCAGTAAGCCCTGGTTATCCTGTATCCCTAGTGGGGTTTTGCAGGCAGAGGATACCTGGCTTGTTTGTTGTCTGTGGGGCTTTTGAATGAAAACAACTGTGAAGATTCCCTCCTCCTCTGTTAGCTTGTATCCCAACATGATAAATCTAGGACTTCAGATTATAGGGGAGGACTCTGAGAATTAAATTCAAGCTAACTATGATTTAAGTCTGCAGCTCTGTGACTAATTTATGCTTTAATACTTTTATCGTGAATGGTGGCGTGAAAACAGCGAGTAAGATGTTAGCAAGAGACTGTCTCATTTTCCAAATGACCTGATAATGTCTCAATTCTGGCACTTTAATTTGGGTGGTTTTTCTTCATGATACAAATGTGATGCAGGGGAAGAAGGGCATGTTTTTGTCCACTGGTCACAACAAAGGTTTTTCTCAGACGAGAGCTGTGTGGGAGCTACATGCATCTTGGGTCCTGCTTAAGTGCTGATTTGGGTCAAGTACTCTGCAGGCCTGAGTCAGCTCTCGAAGCACAGGTATATATTTTATCTCAGTGCTTTTTAAAAGTGACTGGTTGACATTTGGCTCTGGAGATGATATGTTTTTGTTTACCTGTATATCTTGGATATATTCGTGGCCAGAATGTCCTCCCTGGGGTGTCTGTGCTGCCAAGTAACTGCAGATGCAGGAACCTAATTGCTGTGTTTTCTCTGGCAAAACCTGCACCTCGGATAACCCCTTTAAGAACGCTGGTGCTTGGAAACGAGTAGTCACATAATCCACATTCTCCAGTAACCAGATAAAATCAGAGGCAGAGTTGCTGCTGCAGGAAAGGGCAAGCTGTGTGCGATGAGAAACTAGAGGGCTTCTGGGAGCAAGATGACTCTGTGATAAAGTCCCCTGGTGCCACCCGTTCTGTAGCTCGGTTGCAGTGGGGCTGGGAGGTCAGCGGTGCCGATAACCCGGGGCCATGCGGGTGAACACCTCTTGCTTTCATAGCCTGTTCATTAAGATTGAATAAGTTAGGCACTCCTGGGCATTGCCACTGCTTTTTCTTGGCCAGGTTTAAACAAATGTGTAGTCTGTAAAAGCTTTATATCAGTGTAGCTTAGCTCTGCTTCCTCATCATAACGCCTGTGAAACGGAAGCATGATGCTTATTTTTCATGCGCTCGGCTCTCTCCTGCGTAGGCAACCCCCTTGCATTTGTGTCGCTCCAAATCCAACAGCGCCAAAATGTATTTTTGTGAAATAAAATGGCTAATTAGATCACATAAACTTTCAGAATGTAAAAAATGAAACTGTAAAACAAGCAGCTGTGCACTTGAGGTTCATCCAGCCCTTTCTACACAAGCTGCATTTTGATCAGCGTGAAGACTCGGAGTTCATGGCATTCACCCTTTCTGTGATCCAGCCTCAGTGACATTCTTGAGGAGCTGCCATCTTTGTAAGAATGGAGCATTTAACTTCGTTGGGCAAAAGGCCAGCTGTGGGAGATTTTCTATAGCACCGTCTTGTAAGCATCAGTACAAATTCACCTCTCTGCACTATGCAGAATGATGTCTCTCTAAAAAAATGTTATTGCAGTCACGTGGCTCTAGAAGGAAAATACCACAGGAGAGGAGAATTCAGAGTTTGTTCTTCTTAAGATGCAAAGGAAAAATGCTGCCACCTTTCTTTGTGCAGGTTTCTTACTGAGAACTGTTTTGGAAGGATCTAAAAAGAACATCTTTCTTTGAGGCAGTGAGGTGGATGGATACCCTTAATGCTGTCGTATGGCATGTATTAACTCTTTGCCTGACAAACAGTGAGTATTCATCGTTATTCCTGCACTCACTTTAATGCTCAGTAGTGCTGTGACTTCCAGAATTGTGCTCCAAAGCCAAAGGGGCTGGAGCTCACATAAGGGAGGCTTTTCCACGCTGCCTATTGGCCATAGAAGAACTGTGGGCCACAGTTGGCATTACATGCTCTCTTGGCCCAGGTCATTGAGCCAGGAGGGATCTCTCATAACTAGATGTGCTGGCAAGACAGCTTATAACCGAGCACTCCCAGATTAGACCTAGCCATTCAGTAACACGGTGCTAGGCTATCTGCCAGAGTGGGAGAGTCTTTGCACAACCTCCCCACCTCAAATGCATGAAAATATTAACATAATGCAATGAGATCTCAGCACGTGCTGCCTGAGCCTAGCATTTCTCTTGCTGTTGCCCCATGTTTGTGTCCTTTGCTGGAGAATGATTTCTGTTCTTAGAGTTTGTATCATCAATATTTGCATTTGTGTGTGAAACTATTAAAAAACAAATAGAAAAGGAATATTAATGCACACGAGCAATTACTGTACCAAGAGGGGAAAAATAACTTGTAAGATCCAATTATGAGTGTCAGGATTTGACTTTGTTTTTTGAAACAGCATAGCTTCTGAAATGATGAATAGGTGGCAGCAGTAATTCTTAGATTCACAGTGCAATCAACAAGTCACTTGTGTAGTCTGCTTTACCATTCTGAATGGTTTTAGAAAGATAGAAAATTATGTGTTTATGGAGATAGGTGTTTAACATTATGTGTTTGTGCTTAATGTCTGCTAATCTCCATACTCCATAGGGAAAAAAAAAACCAAACCCACAAGTTTTTTGAAACTATTTTCTTCTTTTGAGGCTGTGCATTTTTGGTTCTGACGTAGGCTATCCTCCTGCTATTCTTTACCTTGTATTTATTTCTGTTCCCTGAGACCTGTGCGTGTAAACTCTGCTCAGAACCCCTATTGAAATCAATATGAGAATAAAGAACAGATACTTGCCAATTTGAGCTCTGGGTGCTTACAAATATGGCTCTAGTGTGGGAAAGCTTATAAAAGCTCGAGCATTTCTGCCTTTATAGCTCTACGGCAATGTGCCATGCTGTGGGGATAAAATCTATGCCTCAGCATAACCGTCTCAGGTAGGTAATTCATATTATCATTGTCATTTTCAGATGGCAAAAAAAAAATGGCAGCAGAGAGGATCTGTAGTTTCCCCAAGGCAAAAAGGCACATTCAGAGCCCATGCTGAAATTCAGGTTGGCTTGATCTCTGCTCCTCTTTGCTGAGTTCTCTAGAGCCGGTGCTGAAGCAGATGCTGTGCTTAATTTTCATGTTCTCTTTCACTTGAGTGAGGAGCGCAGTTTCTTCTCGGCTTTCCACCTTGTTAGTGAGAAGTGAGAGATATTTCCACCGGGCAGTTCAATTTGTTCAAAATCTGAACTACCACTTTTCTCTTCCTTGACTTCACAAGCAGCCTATGTGTCCTTCTGCTCTTTTAAAAGTGTTTTGGCCTGAAGTGCATGAAGATTTGAGACTTGTGGGGGGGGGGGAGAATATGCAGTTTGACATACTATCACAGATATTTCAGAGATGAGACGTTTTCCCCAGAAATTACAGCCTTTCCTCAGTGCTATTGCAGTGCTCATCCTCCTGGATACCCTGCTGGCACAGGTATGGCCATGTGATATAAGAGTGACAGGGCTGGGGCAAGGGCTTTGCAATTCACGATGGTTTGTCCTGGGAACATCTCAAGCAGCAGTGCCTAGGAATAATGGCTCAGTGCTCCTGACGCTGCTGGTTCTTCTCCTGGTGTCTGCCCCAGGCCAGTGCAGCTTGCAGCACAGATGTGTGTGCTGACAGACACACGCTGCTGAAATAAGTAGAAAGGCTGAACAGTCTGATCGTAAAATAGAAAATTGCCGTCCCAGTAAGAGCAGAGTCCTTCCCTGTTCTTGATACCTGGAGGGGTGCTGCTTGTCAGAACAGCAGGTAAGAAGAAAGTAGAGGCAAATATCAAACTCTTGCTGGAAAAATAAAGGCAAGAGACAGAAGCTGATTTTCCATGGATTTCACACTGAGACAGTCTCGAATAGAGTGTATTTCTCAGTGTGTTAGGACTAATAAGAGCATTTAGTTATTTATACAGAAGAGCTGAGAGTGGTTCACAAAGAAGAATAAACATTACATTACCATAATTCTTCTTCTTCCTTTACAATAAAACGTGTAAAGGAGCTCCAAGAGCCCAAGAGAAAAGACTGGGAAATTTTTTAGCTCAGATGAGAGCAAAGGATTTTTTCCTGAGCAAAGATTTCAGAGAAACTGCTATTTAATATTTAGACCTTTGAAAGCAAACATGTTCTTTTGTCATGGTCAGTTCAGCACACAAAGAGTATTCAGCTTTTACTGTGAAGAAGTCCACTTTACATTATGTAAAGGTTTTTCTTTGGAGGTACAGTGCTGTAGGGCCAGAATTTAAGTCCCAGTCCTAAGGCCAGAAATTAAGTCCCAGTCCTAAGGCCAGGGACTTTAATGATGGAATTTAGCTTTGCCCTGAAAGCTGATTGTATTTCATAGTGTCAGTATTCAAACGTGCCTTAGCCTTCATTTCTGTTATTGACCCACTGAAGGGGAATTTGCAAGCACTGAGTACTTCTGCTAGTCCAGTGACATACTTGTTCATCTGGCCAGTTCACATGGATCAATAAAAAGGCTTTCTTGAATGTTAAAGGCAGCAGGCTGGAACTTGAGGATATGTTCAGGATTAGAAGAGGGCAAGGAATAGAAATGACTGGTGGTGTGGTGGGTCACAGAGTGCCTTAATGAACACTTTGGTAGAGGGGGATGCTTTGAAGCCAGGAGCAGAAGAATACAGTCCACATTAACTTGTGCAACCTGGTGGTGTTCATGAGGAGGTAAATGGACAAATGAACCTACTTTGGTGGAGTCACTGTCCCTGGAGGTATCATATCATAGTGTCATAGTATCATCAGGGTTGGAAGAGACCTCACAGATCATCAAGTCCAACCCTTCACCACAGAGCTCAAGGCTAGACCATGGCACCAAGTGCCACGTCCAGCCTTGCCTTGAACAGCTCCAGGGATGGCAACTCCACCACCTCCCTGGGCAGCCCATTCCAGTGTCCAATGACTCTCTCAGTGAAGAACTTTCTCCTCACCTCGAGCCTAAACTTCCCCTGGCGCAGCCTGAGGCTGTGTCCTCTCGTTCTGGCGCTGTGTTCAAGAAAAGCCTGGATGAGGCATATAGTGCCATGGTCTAGATGACTGGATAGGGCTGGGTGCTAGGTTGGACTGGATGATCTTGGAGGTCTCTTCCAACCTGCTTGATTCTATAATTGCTTGATGTGCTGAAGAAAAGAAAATGATGGAATAATGTGTTTTAATTCAGTGAATGTTGTGCAGGAAGAACAGGCTGTGACCTGATTCTCCTTAAAGAAACGTGCTGAAATTGCCGCTCTTTCCCCAGTCAGCATTAGCTCAACCATTAGACTATTTTGAATTGAGAGTGGGAGAACACACTGAATGAATGCAGGTTAAAGAAGTAGCCTATACTATCATTATTTTTGTTGTTTGCACAGCTCCAAGCACAATGAGAATATGAGTTGGCCTCATTAGTAGTGTTACAATAGAAATAATAAATCACACTAATAAAAGAGTTTTAAAGTAGAAAGAACAAAGAAACAACAAACTTGCAGAATGCCAAATTATTCTTTGTTTTCCTTATGTTTTTAAATGCCTGATAAGCTGAAGGTGTTTGAGTCTTTTAATCATAAAGCATTGTGAGGACAACCAGGGTAATGTGTATCTTTGATGACTGCCTCTAATTGGAGGGGGAAGGCGAATCAAAAAACGCTCTCCTTCAGGAGTGCAGACAATAGTACTAGCAGAATAGTTAAAAATATTTTAAATTGATTTTTTTCCCCCCACTGTTTAAGAGACATTAGACAGGCTTCTTCAGCACTGTGCAGGCTTCAAGAGAATGAGAATAACAGGAACTCATTTAAATTCCAAATGCATCCCTGTCTGTGTAACCAGCTTGTTGTTGTACTCTGCAGAATTGTTCGATGTGGATTAATATTGTTGACTAAATTTACAGAGTGCAGAGGAGGAAAGATTGAACTTTGCTGGGGTCTGGATTTTCTGTGTTTCTTGAAAAGAGGGCAATAGATGCAGATTATTTGTGCACAGCAAGGAAAAAAAAATTTAAAAAATAAAAAAATCAGTGACTATTTGCTGAGGGCAGAAAGAGGGCACAATTTGCTTGAAGTGATATCTCCACATTTAGCTGCTGGAAGAGCAAGTGCTTGGGAAAACCACATGGTGCTCAAAGCTCTCTCTTCCTATTAAAAAAAAATAAATCTGTCCATGCTCAGCAGTCAAGATGGAACATTAATTAATGCAATGCCAAAATCACTAGGAACAAAAATGAAATTAATCCCTTAAATATGCTATTTTTATTCCAAGACTTTAGCTTCTCTTCCCAACTTGCATGTATGTGTTTCTCTGTCTCCAGTGAAAGTGGAGCAAATGTATAAATGTTGGCAGCATGAAGACCTTCTCATAATCCTCTACCTCTCCAGGGAACAGGAGAGCAGTGAGCCTCACAAATGAGCTTCAGAAAGAGCTGTTTCACAGGGGCTTCAGTGCTGGTGATCAAGTATTTGCCGATTGCAACAGCTACAGCTGGGCTTTGTGTGCTAGCTGGGAAACTTCTTCAAACTTGGCTGGTCAAGCAGCTCACTGAGCCAGAACGGTGCAGCATTCCCATCAAATTGATGGACTCGGCTGATTCTAGAGTAAATAGACTACAAAGTGTAGGTGAGCCTTTAGCAACACTAGGCCTATCTGCTAATTGTTTTAATTTCTTATTGCTCACTGGAGCCAGATCAATTAAGAGGAGAAGGTGATAGTAATTAATGTCTGAGATGTAGACTATGTAATTCCTTCTGGGTTGCAAGGAAGGGGAGGATAGTCAATGGAACTGAAGGCACCCCAAAGGAAAAGCTTCTCTGCGGTGTCTAATTAGTCTGTGGAGCTCACCGACACACAATATCATTGGGAAGTTTCCAAAACCTATTTGGCTGGAGCAGTTGCGACAGGGAAGATTAGCAGGCAGTTATAAGCAGGTGAATTGCAGAAGCTTGGTTTCCTGCTGAGACATCTCATGGAGCTGTCTTCTCCAGAGCCTGTTCTGTGACAGCTGCGTTGTCTGTGGTTGAGCATTTGTGGGGACTCTATCCCAGGGGGATTGGTGGGATTACAGTAGGAGCTGAGCTTGCACTGCAGCTTTCCTCAGCGGAGTTAGCAATAACATTTCTCCCCAGCTGCCTGTTCTTTCTGGAACTTGTTAGAAAACAAAGTTCTTGAGATCCCTGTCTTTCTGGAAAACTCAGCTGAAGTGGGCTAAAAGCTTCTGAAGTTACCTGGAGAGGAGTAGGGTTGGCACTTAGATGGAGAAAATGGTATTGTTTCTTTCAGTTTCGTGGCTTAAGAACCAAAGGGAAAGAGAAAATCTCCTAGTTTGGTAAATCTGCAAATTCTGCTTAGTGGTCTTGAGGACAGTTGCTAAATTATTCCATGACTGCCAGTAACTGATTGTTTTGTTTGAAGCTTGATCCAAATTAGGTGTTTTGAAGGCATGTGACAGATATGATAGCAAGGGAGATGACTGTAGTGCCCTGATATTGTATGATAATTGCTGTTTCTCCTTGTTAGTAAATAGTCTTGGTAAAATGGGAAAGAGAGCAAGAGGAAGAAGACATCAGGCAATGGTGATTACACATGCTACAAAACAGTTCCCCAATGCACCCTGTCCTCAAAAAACCTTCTGTAAAATGAGAATCCCCAAATCTTTTTGGGGTGCAAAGTTCTTCCTATCTTTTAATTTCTCCATTTGCTTTATTACTTTTGTGACTGTTAACATCATCTCTCATATTTTGTGATCTGCTGGTAAGAGTGAGAAGTAATTTGTTTTAAAGAGAAAAGCAATGTAAATGTGTCATCTCTAGGTTGTCTCAGAGCCAATCTGTAGTGTGGAAACCATGAGAACTTGAGAATTACTTTGGGTTTTGGTGCTTCCCATGTCAAATCCGATTCTTTCTCATTCTGTCCTCAATTGTTCCCACAGCTCTGGGGCTACACAATGTTTCTTCTCGCACCTTTGCTCTAAGGGCCATTCTAAGACTGTAAATTATCTTTGGAGTTGTTGATGGACCAGATCTCCCTGTCAGGCATATCTCTATAGATAGCAGTGGCCAAGTTTGTCCCTGGAGGGTTTTTTGGGGTGGCAGCAGTCATTCCCCAGTGATCATGGCAATATTTCTTCCTAAGTTTACTACTCAGCACCTTTTTTCTCTTTCCCTGCACTTTCTTCTATTTCACAGTTGGTTCCAGTGAAAAGTTTCTCTGTCACCTTTCTTGCCAAAATGAAATTCTGTCTTGTTGCCATTGACGTGTGTGGTGCCATGGAGGACAGAGTTTCAGCTTCTGTACTGTCTTGGAAGGAAAGGAGACCAGGCTAATGGTCATTTAATGAGCTCTTCCCAGCAGATGCTAATGTGCCCAGAAATAACATGGCACAAACACAGTTTTAATGAATGAAGAATGTGGAACGGATTTTATTATAATTTTCAATTTGCTTCTGAGTTCGAGCAAGCTGCATGAATATCCAAAGACATTCCTCTCTATTTGTCAACAGATGAATGCCCTCTGAATTGTTAAGGGCAACATTTTGTGAGCAGAGAGATGCTAGCCCCAGGCGTCTTGGCTAAATTGCAATTTGGGTAATTCTGTTTCACCTGCCTAAATTTCCCCTGTAGCTTCTGTTGGATGCAGAGCTCTGCTTCTGCCCTGCACTGCTGTGCAGTCATACTATCCACTATTAAACAGCTGCTGCCCATAAGTAGCTGAAACATTTGGGGATCCTCTGGGATGAATAGCACTGTATAAATATAAAATGATACCATTATCATGTTTGAAGTAAGATTTAATATAAACAAACGATTGTTTCAGTGGATGGTGCTCAGCTGAGTTATAGCAGCTGAGGGGCACTGGGGAAGCAGTGGAATACCAGAAGTCATTCCCATTGAGTTTTTTCAAAGAAGGGAGCAGGGAGGGAAAGTTTCCTTCCCCTTCCAGCTGATGAAGGGAATGATCCCTTCGAGGCACTGGAAGCAAACAAGCCAGCTGCTGCTACCAAAAGCAGAGACCACAGACTTAGGCTGTCTCAGGCTAGCACAGATCCATCTCTTCCCCATCATCAGGAGGCGAGTTGTTAAAGGGAGTTATTTTTTCCTACCTCAAAAGAGATGTCTATTGCTACCTTCTCTGTTTTCAGTAGGATAGAGAAGTGTGTCCATGAGAGAGCATATCTGATCAACGGTTTCTGTTTCCCAAATTACCTACTACGTTTTTCTGGCTGTGGTGTAACTGGCAGGAAGGAACCGTTCCCTGGAAGCTCCTGTAGATCAGTTCTCAGAGCTGCTATTGAGTTATCGTGCAGCACTGTTGCAGTAATGACCCAGTGGTTAGCTTCCAGACACCAGCTTCTCTTGTTTCTTGAAATATGTCTTACCACAAGAGTTCAAAATGTCACTCACTTTACACTAATGAGGGGAAATTGTGTTGTAATCTATGGATTTGCTTAATGCATACAGCCAGTCGTGCTGGACAACACCCAGGCATTGCAAACTAAACATGCTTCTCAGTAAATATCCATTTTGCTCATAGCATACTTGGTTTAATATAGTAGGTGCCATTAAATTTGTGCCTTTTAGTGACAGAATCATTAATATTTTTAATGATATTTTTGATAATTCCCCATTACAAGCATTAGTAAGGATGCAAATTCCATCAGTAATGGCAAAGGGAACATTACTAAAGCACTGAACTGCACATCAAATAAATAGGCTGTTTCTAGGTTTTGCAGGGAAAAGGGAAAGTTCTAAATTTATGGCCAGGACAGTGGAGGTAGAGGGAGCTGTTCTGCAGTGGCACAGTCACATGTGGGCTCTGCCCCAAAGATATTGGAGTTGCTGGAGTCAAACCTGCACCTTCTGTCCGTAGAGCAGCTGCAGCGTGATCCTGGAGTTCCCAGCCATAACTCTGCCTCATTACCCAAAGGATCTGAGGGGATCCCTTGCAAGAATGCAGCCTGTGCAACTTCACTAACATATTTTTATTAAATAAATGCAGTATTTAAAAGATTACCCTCTGTGTTTCCTATGGAAACCTCTACTTCAAACAGCTCCTTTTTTGTTGCTTACAGCAACACCGGGAGAATCGCTAGATTTACCATCTCATTATCACCTTCACGGGGATGCTTCTTTTCTATTAGTGTTTTCATGTTGCCTGACTGAAATATGAGAAATAAGTATATAGAGACCTCTGAACAAAAGAAACCATGAGATGGATTCTCAGCTCGTCTGATATTAAACTGTGATTGTAATCAGTGGAGTTGTGTTGATTGACATTGCCATTGACTCTGGGCAGGGCTCTGAGTACCTGCTATGGCCTATCTTTGACTCTCTGAAAAGCTTCTGTTTCTGAATCTCTCTGATTTTTAGCATGAAGTGCTCTGCAAGGTGCACACTGCTTCCTCATGTCCTTTCCTGAATCACTAAGAGGCCTCTGTAATAATACTGAGTTATCTCATCATCTAATAGAAGTTCGGAGCAAAACATCAGAGGTTCTGCGCCATAAAGCAAACCTTTCTTAACGAAGCTCCTGTCATGCAGTCCATGCCCCATTTACCATTTATCAGAAGGGAGTGCTTCGATTCCTTAGAGCTGGTCTCCAGTGAGGTGACTATGTCAGAAGCCTGTTCTCCCCAGGTGTCTTGCCTCGTCTATGCAGACAGATGCTCCTTGTGTGGATGATTCACCAACCTCCAGGTGAGCCTGTCTTTCTCTTTTAAAGAGGAGCACAGACAGGTGTCTGTAGTGGTTGGAAATGCTCTTGGGGTGCATTACAATATTTCTGTCTGTGCCTTCTTGCCTTATCTGTATCACCAGCATGGCTTCTGCTGGTGCTGATGCTTTTAAGAGTCCTCAATGCTTTATACACTGGTGTTTTATTGTGATTTGTCACTGGGAGGTCACAGTCTTGTTCATCTAATTATTTTCTACTGATAATTGCTACTAGTATTTTATGCTTACTGTTTTATGCTACCACATAGGGTTAGAGTCCTACAGTGCTGAGCACAATGCGAACCATAATAAGAAAATGGTGCCTGCATTAAAAAATTACAAATGTAGCATGAGGTATGATCCATCATTGTAATAGGCAGGAGGAGTAGGTGACCTTACAATGATAATTAAATATGATGGGCAGAATGTAGCCTCCAACTCTCAATTCTAAACAAGAGCAGACATTTACACCCATAATAAGCTTGCATGGACAGCAGCAAGCACTGAAGTAGTGTTTACCACTTCTACCAAAATGGAACTGTAGTTGTCAGTTTAACATCTCCAGGGAGTAAAAGACTTTGCTGTGATAAATCAAAGAGAAGGGTTGCTTAAGGTTTTGGGTTTAGAAATTAGCTGATTTTGATCTGTTAGTAGTTTAAAAGGGTGTGTGTATGTATATCAGATTTAGTTGCAAAGGAAGGCTGAGAAGATCTGTCTATATAGTATGTTGTTCATATAGAAAATAATGGAACTTGGTAAATGTAGCAAATTAGCAAATGCAAAGGTGGAATTGGTGAGATGTCTTCAAAGATAGTAAAAAAAAGAATGTTTATTGGCCTGTTTGTCATAGATTTACATAAAACATAAGCCTGTCTGCAGTTCACCTCCTTAGCCCCAAACACATTGAATTCCTGTGTCAGGAAGTACAATTTATTTATAAGCCAGGAGCAGGTTGGTAGGGCGTTCCTTAATCTTGCTTTAGAAGTGTTGGTGGTAAATTTGCTGAGTGCCACGAATAGAATCAACATTTTTATAGGAGTTACGACTGTCATTTTTATAGTGACTAAAGAACTAGGAAAATGAGGGGAGAAAATATCAGTTAATTAGTTGTTGAAATCACCCGAAGTGTTTTGCAGACTCAAGGCAGTGCAGTGATTTATGAAAGCTTACAGCTGTAAATATTTTGATGTATATATGTTTGTGTCTATATATTTGTAGATATGCTTCTCATTCAAATGCTGCCTTCTCCTCCTTCTCTTTCCACCGGTTCAAAGCATCATGAAATACATCCAAAATTTGGCCTCCTGCAAGGTTGGTCCTATCACTTGAGATGGGGCTGCAGTGCTCCACCACTGCTGTGTTACCTTGGCAGTACCTGACCATTGTGCCTGGCTTTATTGTTCTTCTGATGTTACAGAGCTCATTTTCTCTGTGTTCTGATGCCCCCCCTTGCTTAGGAGATACCAGACACGTGACAGTCACCAAGTCTTTCATCTCCAATGTGATAGGAATAAAATGGAGGGAGAAATGGGTATGCTTTTCAAACAGGAGAAGCAGCCACTGAATCGTTGCCTTCTCAGGGCATGAGCAGGGCCTTCCTGAGAATTTCTGTGGACTTCAGGAAAGCCAGAGCTGTCTTTAATCTGGCTGTTTGATTACAGTTACCAAGGCAAGCCTTTTAACTCCACTTCCCTGCAAACAGGACTTTTCTTGGCCTTTTCACTACAGTGTTTCTTTCAGCAGTGCTTTTCCATTACTTGCTATCAGAGCAGACAGTTTTAAAGAGCTGGAAACCTCATCCTCGAGTTAAAAGGGAATTTCAGATGATTTTACTAGTGCTAAAATTTGGCAGAGTTTCATGGGCCAGGATAACAAAAGGAATTGATCTGTGTAGTCAATAGGTCGTCTGCCTGTTTCTCCCCGTTCAGTGATGAAGCCTTTGCAGACAATGCAGTTCTGGTGAGCTCCAGCATAACAGTGTGCTCCCAGGCCTGTGTGACGGAGAATATAAAACAAATGCGCTGAGACAGAAATACCAGACTGATCCCAGCATGCTGCGTTGGTAAGCCAGAGGTCCTGTTCCAGTGCTCTGCAAAGCTTTTTGCTCAAATACTACCTTTAAACAAAGAGATCCCCATTATTTTTTTGTCTTCTTACAAGGCTATTGGTTGACCTCCAGCTCACAGCTAACAAGACTGCTGTTTCTCTCAAGGGGCTCAACCTACCTTGACCATTCTGGCTGGAGTAATTCCTTGCACAGTCTCTTTCCCAAACTCTGTTTGCTTTGAATTGTGCCCCTTAGCTCTGGGCTCTAGTGTTCATCACTTGATCTAGTAGCATTAGGGCATAAGGCTTTCAGGTGAGGGACATGTTGGTGAATATCATGTATAGCTGCCTAAAGATGCTTAAATGAGTGTTTACATTCTGACTGCCTCAAGTTTTGTATGTTGTCTCAAGAGGTCAGGAAATGCTTCTAAGTTGTTACTGAGAAATTGTGTAAAACAGGGAATATTTGGAGGAACCTGCCAGGAGATGGTGGATAGAAAACATTCCTGTAAGATTCTGCTCAACAGAAGTAGCCTGTTCGCAGCTCAGAGAAGTGGTGAAATCTCCATCTTTGGAGTCATTCAAAACCTGCTCAGACAGAATCCTGTGCAGCCTGCTATAGGTGACCCTGCTCTGGCATGAGAGTTGGAATCACAGAATCAGTCGAGATTGGAAGGGACCACAAGGGTCATCTAGTTCCAACCCCTCTACCATGGGCAAGGACACCCTACCCTAGATCAGACTGGCCAGAGCCTCATCCAGCCAGGCCTTAAACACCTCCAGGGATGGGGCCTCAACCACCTCCCCAACCAACCCATTCCAGGCTCTCACCACTTTCATGGTGAAGAACTTCCTCCTCATGTCCAGTCTGAACCTAGGTGACCTCCAGAGGTCACTTAACAACCCCTCCCATTCTGTGGTTCTGTCCTTAACAAATAGATCACTGGAGATACGTATTTCCATTGGTCACAGCTTGCTCTAGTGGCTAAATGACAGAAGTAGGTACACCATGTGCAATAACAGTCTGCATAAATAATGCTGCTACTTGCAGTTATGAGCAAGATTTTAAGATGAACAGAATTAAGCAGCATATAATGGTCTGAGAAAGGAATTGAGGTAAATGTTTTACCCAGTGGTTTATACTGACAAGGGGTTGGGCTTTGCTCTGCCCTCACAAGGCTGAGGCAGTGAGCACATGGCAGCCGAGCTCAAACCTTGCCCTTGGTATACCTGGAAAGTGAAGTGGAGGCATGGGTCAGGGCTGTTTGCCCCTCTTACCTGGCTTATTAATTTGTCAGCTCAAAGATGTGCTGTGGTATGGCACTTGTCCAGGTTACAAGCTAATGTGAGGAATTACTTTGAAACCAGTGGGAATATTGCAGTTAGTTTAAGTGGGAGGAGAAGACATTTACTCATTGTAGGGTTAGATATAGAAGCGGTGCAGTATTTTCATATTATTTTATTTATTGCCTAGTTCTTAAAAAGCACACTTTAAATTTTAATGGTCATTTTAGACCTGTTAAGTCATCAAGTAGTTAATGGTTTAAAGACTTAAGAACTATGCAAGGGTTTTTAGACTAAATATCACAGTGTATCAGTTAACACCTTGCCTTGCTTTAAAAATCTAGTGTTTCTAATGCATGTTTGACATGCTTGGGGCTACTCCAAGTCCTGATACTTAGAGGGAACCAACTGCAATATTAGGCTTTAATATTTTATTATGAGGGTCAAGCTGTTTACAAGGTATGTAGGAAAAGTGGATTATATTCTGTCACAGTGGAGGTTTTCACTCAAGGTTAGGTACGTGGCTATAATGGGACAGGTTTCACTCCTTCCCAACAGAGGAAATACAACGTGACTGTTAAAAATGTAAAGAATACATTGCCTTTGTTAAGTACCTGGAATTGAAAAGTATTCTTAGGAGAACAGGCTGGTTGTCAGTTCTGGTCTGTCCCTTTCTGTCCCTGGTACATTTGTCCCTGTTGCTGGTAATGAGCATAAATACAGAGTGAGGTGAAGGCTGCTGTGCAGGAGTAGACCTGAATTCACGTACCAGCAAGAAGCTCTTTGATGGCTGGAAATTCCTTGCATCTGATGGTTTTGGATATCGCAGCCATTTTTGTGCAGTTTGACGTGGCCAAATGATTGCAACTTGACCACGGAGTATGTTTATTAAAGTGATTGGAACAGGCCAACAAGAATGTGATTTGTCCAGTGTTATTGCATTAAGACTGCTAGATAGCAGCAATTAAACCAGACCCCAGATAGGACAATTCAGTTTAGAAACGTATGTGTTTAACTTGTTGCTCTATGTTTTCTGCAGGCTGCCCTAGAAGCTTACATTTCATTTCCCCCCAGACAAGTGAATCCCTTTAGTTGTCAACATATACAAATTCTGCGTAGTTCTCTTTTTACCTTACTCTTTCAGATAATTTAGTTTGCCTATAATAGTTTCTTAGGCCCAAATAATGTCTTAGTTGGATGTTAATATCTTTATGGAACAGAAGAATGACAGCTTGATTATTTTTAGTCCTCCATCTCATAAAGGGTGGCCATTCAAAACTGAACAGCCTTAGCGACTGGAGAACTGTTATTATACGTGGTGTGAATTACAGCAAAAGCACTGTAAAATGTGGTAGAATTTCAGACTTTGATAATAAAGATCCATCTCAGATCTCCTGAGATTGTAAAGGTGCTAAATGACTTTCTTTTTGTGTCTTTCTAATATTTCAGATTTCATAGTAACATCACTGTTGAGATCTATTTGACATTCTCTAACACTTTCCCAAACAACAGCCTGTCTCTTCTCCTGACAGAGAGCATGCTTTGAATGAAAGTTCATTAGTCTATTGAAACATCTCAGATAATTGCTAAGCTAGTACCCAGAATTGTCAAGTTCATATTTCCATCTGTGCCACAAGCATAGCAATAAAGAATTTTTTTTTTGGACAGGTTAATTTGCCTAAAATACCATGTAGTCAATCAGAGTAGCAAAGTTGTTGATGGGAGCATCTGTCAAACTGGAGCTTTCATCCGAGCTGTCCCTCTTTGCGAGACGAACATCTCTGGCTTCCCCGAGTTGGCAGAAATACAGCAAACAATAACAGCAGCTGCACCAGAATAATGTTATTCCGATGCTAAACACCAAACAGCTGGGTGTTGCTTTGGTAAGAATGGTTTATAGTTTAGCTTCTTAGGAAAATGAAAATTCACTCATTCAGATATAGCATTGTTTTAATATTTAATTTAGATTGTTTATATTATTTGCATTTTGTTAATTTTACATTTCATATAATTTACTTGAAAGCAGCACTTTGAAACTGTGTTGTGTACATGTGCCTGCATAAAGATGCCTAATACGTGGTGCCTTTTCTTTACAAACCAAACAAAAACCCACCCCAAACAAAACCAAATTAAATGCCTGCATTAAAAGCAAATTAAATGTATGAACTAAAATTATTTAAATGAGTTGGGAACTTGCATTGAGATTTCCAAGGCATGCACTACATGGCCCACAGTGTGCCATTAATTTTCTTACAATCAGAAAGATCATTTAACAATTAGGTTCCAATCTTCTACTGCATTTTCTCTCATCATTGGTAGTGCATATGGTGACTGCACCCAGTGTTGGTTATATGAAACACATCAATGTTAATGGAGGGAAAAACACAACAGCTTCATTTTCTTACAAATAACATTTGTCATGCTCTAGGAAACGAGCTCAGAACTCAAGTAATTCCAGCTAAAGCAGTGGATTTAGCCCAGATTTACTGTAGTGTGAAAAGAGGGTAAAATTTGACCAGAAACATCCAGAACTTAAGAAGGATGAGATGTGACGAGCATTACAGTATCCAAAAGTAGGCTTTCATGTCTACCTTTTCAGTAGTTTTAAAATAAATAGAGATTCCTTAAAGTGTTTCCTTGAAGATGTCTCTTGTTAGGACTACAAATAGCCAAGTGCTTGTGCAAATCACGTACCTGCGGAATAGAAGAGAGTCTTGTAAACAAGCCTCTGTTCATGGGCACAACTACTTTCTGTCACACAGTTTAGGTCTGTAAAGTGGTAACCTTCCTAAATTAAGTCCTGTGGTGATTTGACTTTATGTTTGATGGACCGCAGATACAGTCCACAGAGTGCTGAACCAGGCTGTTTAGAGAGGTTGTGGAATCTCCTTTTCTGGAGAGATTCCAAACCCTTCTGGGCAGTGTGATCCTGGGTGACCTGCTCTGAGTGACCTTGCTTTAGAAGAAGGCTTGAACTAGATGATCCCCAGAGGTCTCTTCCAACTCCTACCATGCTGGAATTCTATGGTATGTGTAGTAGGAGTTGTAAGTGGAATCAGATCTTCTTCGTCTTTTGGTAGGGGGCACTGATTCAGTGCTAGTGCAGGTACTTGTACTAAGTATGTGGCATATTCTTTGCAAAAGGAGTGTGGCAGAGCTGATAAAATTTATAACCTGTCTTAAAAACATGCATTTGGGATACATGTAAGCAAGGACAGGATAGGAATCCTGTCCAGTAGGACCAAGATTTCAACGAATTTACCTAAACTATTGCATGCTATGCCTAGATTGCTTTATGATACAATCACCTTGGAAGGATGCAAGAGACTCTATGGTCTTTGCTGCAGTGCCAGCACACTAAGGCCAAATTGCAGTAATGGTAGATTTGTGGAGTGTGTGAGTAGAGGAGAGCCAGAGTTTGAGGAGAAGGGAAGACTGTCCTCTTTTTAGCTTGGCTTTTTTTTTTCTTTGCTGAAAATAGAAAGTAGTATTTCATAGAATCATAGAAGCAACCAGGTTGGAAGAGACCTCCAAGATATCCAGTCCAACCTAGCACCCAGCCTTATTCAATCAACTAGACCATGGCACTAAGTGGTCCCATTGCTCTCCTGCTCCACCTCCCCACCAAGCCAAGCAAGCAGCTCTTTCCCACAGCTGCACAGCTGACTTGCTGAACTCCCTGCCCCATGCCCATCTATTTTCGCTGTTCGATGGGATGACAGCCAGCTGGCGTGCAGGTTGGAGAGCCTGCTTGATGGCAAAGGGTTTTTTTCACAGTCTTAGCAGATAATGAATATTGAAACCTTCCATCAGGTTATAGAACTTTTGAGAAAGCTTTCAGGAATAGAGTTCTCAAATGGGATATTATTTTGGCTGTTGAAAAGCCACGAGGTACTTCTGCACGTAGCACAGGTAGCACCAGTAGCTGCATATCAACCAGGCACATGAGAGATCAGCAGAGAAGGGCCATGAGTTGCCCGTATGTCCCATCCCTCACAAGTAAGCATGGACTGTTGCACTTTTGGAAGCACAACACATGTTCTTTTAATGAAAACGTGAAATTTTGAGGTTCACCTCAAGACAGGAACAGAAACAACAACAGAGAGAGAGAAAGAAAGGTAAAAACCGAAGATCACGTTGCTCTGTGTGAGTTTGCTGACCATTTGCAGTGTTAAAGCTCTGTGATGCAGCGTGAGTCTTGACCTTGCAAATTCACAATACTTGACAAACTAAGAGAGGTGTTGCAGGCTGTTTGTTTGCCAAGCACATCAAGATCCTCTTTTAAAAGATAGTGGAAATGTACCCAGCATTAATCCTATTTTGGTCCTTCCTTGAGAAGAAAGCGTCATTCCTTCTCCTGGATACATTTACTTTCCTATCATGGCTGAGTTCCCTGGCAACTTCTTCAGTGAAGTCAAACATATGTATGTTAAAGAGAGTGTCTGCTGAAGGGGAGAGTGTTACAAAGCTCTTCTGTGGGACCTGGAGTCTCCCTTGTCACTGCCTCATCCTGATGTTTAGCAGTGGGTGGCAGGGAACAGAGGACCAGGTGGGTAGAGATAAATTCGTGGAACATTTTATTCCATCCCCCATCTACACTGCCCTGCCTCACTCCAGGCCTCTTAGATGAGGAATGGGAGCAGTTGGCAGGGGGAAGACTTGAGCAATAAGAGAAGTCCATCAATTTTGGAAGAACATAAGCCTGTCAGCTACTCTGTATTCTGTCAGGCTGTGGGGGAGAACTTAGCTTGTCTTATTAATGTCATATCAACATGTCTTATTAATAATGATAGAACCACTCAATACCATCCAAAAAGAATATAATTAGATCAGCTATGATAAGAGGTCGTGGCACACAGAATTTTCCCCCGCGTACAGACAGCCATACAATCTCGTACGTGGGTCTCAATCCCTCTCCTTTTCTCAGTTTGTTTTTCTGGCAAATTCAACAGAGGTTTGCAGAAAGCTGCTACGATTTTCCATGTCCTGAAACTGTGGCTTTTGCTTTCGGAATTGTCGGAGTATCTCCTAACCCACAGATGTTTTCAGGCAGGTAGTCAATGCAGTATAGTTCTGAAAGCTTACCCTCGTTTGCTCCAATTACCGTATCCTGTCACTAGAATCAGTCTTGTCCTGAGAACACTTCTTATTGAAAATCTTGCCAATAAAACCTGGGGCTTCATTTACTATCAGACTGGGGAGGGGTTTACTGAGTTCACAGCTTCAAAGTAGAGCTTTGCGGGTGTGGTGGGTTTCTGCAAAGCTTTGCAGATGTGACTGCAGCACCAGGCTGGAAATATGGTTGCTGGAAATCTGGATGCTAGGTATCAGGGTATACCCTCATTTATAAAATAAGTAATATGTAAGCCAGTCAAACTGTCTGGAGAAGGTCTCATCCCCACAGTGTTTTCTTTCTATTTCAGCATACATCTTCAAACTACAGAGTTGAGAATGGTGGGAACACAAGCCTTATGAGGAGAGGCTGAGGGAGCTGAGGGTTGTTTAGCCTGGAGAAGAAGGAGGCTCAGGGGTGACCTCATTGCTCTCTACAACTACATGAAGGGAGGTTGTAGCCAAGTGGGGTTGGTATCTTCTCCCAGGCAACCAGCAACAGAACAAGGGAACACAGTCTCAAGCTGTGCTGGGGGAGGTATACGCTGGATGTTAGGAGGAAGTTGTTGCCAGAGAGAGTGATTGGCATTGGAATGGGCTGCCCAGGGAGGTGGTGGAGTCACTGTCCCTGGAGGTGTTCAAGCAAAGACTGGATGGGACACTTGGTCCCATTGTCTAGTTGAATTGGCTAGGGCTGGGTGATAGGTTGGACTGGATGATCTTGGAGGTCTCTTCCAACCTGGTTACTCTGTGATACTGTGTGAAAGAAGGTGATTCCAGGTCATACTTTTTTTTTCTTGTTTAGATTATTTGAACTTTTTGTTTTCAGTGAAGGCTGAATTGGAGGCAGTTAGGACATTATCTCTGTGGCTTGTATAAATTGAGTTTAGCTGCTTATTTAAAAGCAGAATAATTGACCAGCTGTTAAAAACCAACTTTTGAAGAGAGGTCTTGATACTGTGTTAACTTTACATTCCTGGAGGACAATTTCTCATAGAACCAACATAATGTGTTGCTAATGATTACTTTGTTGAGTCCATTGGCTCCCTGGGAACCATTAAACTAGAAGACCATCTGCTGTTATTAGTCCATGCATGCCATTCCTGTGGTTTGACCTGCAGCTGAAGTGCAGGGAGTTTGGCCAGCCTGAGCAAAACAAGTGTCAGAAGCTGGAGGTATGGCAAGGAGTGGGCTCACTTTCAGCGTAATAAATTCTAAGCCATGACTGTTGAAGCAGTGCTGAAGATCATCAAGTCAGACCACATCTGCATTTGTGGGGAATCCAGAAACAGCCATTTGCGGAGGCTTAGTGAGATTGTTGTCTGTGATCAGAGCGAGGAGCTAGAGAAAGCTGAGGAGAAAACCATTTCCCAGCAAACAGGAAAAACAGGAGCTGTCTGAGAAATTGCTGGAATATCCTCTTTGAACCAACCATGCCGTCTTAATTAGCTCCTTTTAGCAGGTGAACTGCAGCATGGAGCCTGGACTTGAAAAGTCCTGGGTGGCTCATAGGACACAGAGAGGTTAACGCAGTCAGAGACCCTGAAGGTCTAGTAGGGCACCGAATGATTTTCTGTAGATCACAAGCTGCAGGGTTTTACCCAGTGACTCTGTTGCTCCTGTAACTTCTTTGCAGTTAAAATGCTCTTTCCAGACAGGCAGCTAGTCATGATTTCAAAGCAGCGAGATGTGGAACATGCCCCTCCTTTTGACTCTTTGTTCCACCTGGTAAGTGCCTTTGCTGTAAAGAAAGTTGCACCCTACAGCTTTATTATCTGCCTTCAGTCTGTGGCCATTAATTCTTGCTATTTCTTTGTTGGGTGGAGTTCCTTTGTATCTGTATTTTTGCCTCTTGGTTGTGCAGAAAGCTTGAAATGTGACTGTTGCAAGTCCAAAGATCTCACAAATAGACGCCAGAAAGCTTGTCTGCTCTTACTCTATATATCAGTTGCCCTAATGAAACACATTACCTATAAACCATGGCAACCTAACCTGAAAGCCATTATGGCTGTGGCACCACCATGCTGACTTGCAGCGTCACAGGATGTTAAGGGTTGGAAGGGACATCTGGAGATCACCTAGTCATCAAAGCCCTGCTAAAGCAGGTTCACCTAGATCAGATTTGTTACATTGCATCTTATTTCTCCACTCACATTTTGGCTATGCATATGATTTTGCTTCAGCTGTTTCCATCTGTGAGCTCCTGCTCTTTGTGGCACTATAGATTATGTCATATAAGAGTGACAGTTTTATTTGCTTTTATTGTCCACTGTGGAAACATTGCAGGTTTGATTCTAAATTAATCTTTATTGTGTTTTAAAATTTCTTCTTATTCCTTGACATAACCTGCTATCTCTCAGCCTGTGCTTTGCTGGCTACAATCAATTTATTATTCATAAATTCTCTGTTTTGACAGCAGTAGACTGGATTCAATTACTGCCAAAAGGCCCAGCCAGCCCAGGCTGCAGTGTTAGGAAATGAATTGCTCAGCGACGTGATCTGTCTTAGTGAACATTAAGCGATGCTTTGATAATTATACAGGCACATGTATGCAGGAGAGGGGGAAAAAGGAGGGAGGAAAAAAACAGCTTTGGTAACATTTTTTGTTACCCCCTGTGGAAAAAAGTAGAGAACATTGGAGGAAGATAAATTGACAGATTATTATTAGCTGAGGCATTATGTCAAGTCAGCTCAGGCCCTACTGCTGCTGGAGGGTGGACCGCAGCAGAAGACTGAAGACTGCAGCAATGCGTGGAGCAGCAGACAAAATTAACACCATCATTTAGTTTTATTTGTTATAGTTTTAAGTGGACTAAAAGATAAAAATATTTAAAGTAAGCCCTCAGAGAGAGGCTCTCTCTGAGAATCTCAGAATGTTCATATTTCCAAATGACAGAACCATACCTCTTCTATTATTTTCTTGGAGAAAAGGGAAGAAGGGAAGACCAGTGCAGGTTATCGTTCAGGCTGACAGAAGAGAGGATTGACTGCAAGAGTTTTGAAGGCTGCACAGGGTGTCTGTCAGAAGGCAGCAAGTTTTGCTGACAGCATCAGATTTACACACTTCCATGGGCATCCTCTATGCTGAGACAGTGACTAAATGCTGGTTTCTTTCCCTGGATTACATTCCCCTGCCAGGATAAAACCACTGTCTTACTGAAATAAGACCCTGCAGACTCTGTTGATAAAAAACAAAGTCTATTTTGCCCTAAGGTCTTTGTTGTGTCTTTTTGGGAGANCCTTCAGGTAGTTGTAGACAGAAATGAGGTCACCCCTGAGCCTCCTCTTCTCCAGGCTAAACAACCCTCAGCTCCCTCAGCCTCTCCTCATAGGGTTTGTGTTCCAGGCCCTTTTGTTATTACTGTTTTCCCTAATTGGAGTTGCCTGTAGGATTAAAACAGGTAGAGGAGGAGGAGGACAGAAGAAAGCTTCCTGCTCATTTGCCATGTGATCAAACATGTTTCTAGAGCATGAGCGGAGAAACTTGGTGTGTGCTGCCTTTTTTTCATGTAGAAATACACAGGTTCAGTTGCTGAAATTCGCCTCCTGGTGCTAGCAAGGGATGGAGGCATTCTCAGAAGGAGCCACGTCTCCATTTCCAACACCTCAGCAGAGTTTGGGGCATGTAGAAGGACTCGTGCAGATGATGGGACCCGTTGTGGGAGAGGCATGCGTGGAAACAGTCATTTCGGAATGTCTAAAAATGTGCCGGAAATTGCCACTGCAGGGAGCTGAATTCTTTTGAAGGTCAAGTCCTAAGTCTTTCAGATAACAATTTCATGTAACACCTTAAGGAGGAAAGCTGACTTTTCATTACTGAGTCAGTTGATTCACCTCACCAGCTTACAGCAGACAACTCGGAAAACGATAATCATTATGCTCACCATTTCCAGTAGTCTTTTTCATGAGTAGACCCTGAGGCAATGAGGCATTTCAGTAAGTCAGTGTCATTGCAGTTATTTTACATTCAGAGAAACTGAGGCAGAAAAGGGTGTGCAAGGTCATTCAGTAACCCACGGGTAGAGCTGTGGATAGAGACCGACACTGTGAGCTCTTTTAGCCGGTCGCTCTTTGCAATTGTGAGAGATTCTTCTGCACTGCGTTTTTCCTTTCATGAATGCCAGCAAAACCAAAACTAAAGGGTCTAGTAGCAACTCCTCTCTTCTATGCTCCCTCTCACGTGCATGTATTTGATTTCTGTTTCTCTATTTTGTTTCTTCATCAGTGATTAAGGAAAACATTGAAAGTGTGGTGGAGAAAAAAATGAAAACCCCCTGCATGAGAAAGGGAGTTCTAATGCAGGGATTGGAGAAAAAAATCCTCACACTGAAGCTAATCTACCAATGTTGCCAGGATAGGAATCCAAAGATGGTGTTTCTTTGGTTCTGGTGCCATTCTCAGAGCAGTGGTAACCTGTTGAATTCAGAAGAGGACATTCTATTGTATTTGAGAGCTTGTCTGTGGTTATTGTGTTCTACAACCTTCTGGACCTCCCACAGCAGTTCCTGGTATAGATATAATATTGGATTTCACACCACCACCTATTCTGTATTCACTTCTGCAAATGACCTTAGTGTGGCCTTCCAGTATCTGAAGAAGGCCTACAAAAAAAGCTGGGGAGGGACTTTTTAGGCTGTCAGGTAGTGACAGGACTAGGGGGAATGGAGCAAAGCCAGAGGTGGGGAGATTCAGACTGGACATTAGGAGGAAGTTCTTCAGCATGAGAGTGGTGAGAGCCTAGAATGAGTTGCCTGGGGAGGTGGTTGAGGCCCCATGCCTGGGAGGTGTTTAAGGCCAGGCTGGATGAGGCTGTGGCCAGGCTGATCTAGGGTAGGGTGTTAATGGTCATGGCAGGGGGGTTGGAACTAGATGGTCCTTGTGGTCCCTTCCAGCCCTGGCTGATTCTATGACTCTATGACTCTGCATGCTGACGTGCACAAGCACAATCAGGTTAACTTCATTTCTAGTTTCTCTGTATTTTTTTTTAATCAAAGAGGTTGGTTTTTCTTTTATTTATTTTTCACCTGCTCAGATGTCAAGATTGCATCTTCCTCCCTGTGTACTATCAGCCTCTCCTTGTGACTTTCCTCTGGCACCTCCATTGATGGATTTGTAGCTGCTTGCAATATCTCTGGGGCATTTTTCAATGAGCAAGAAGCTATCGAGCATGCAGACTTCTAGCATGACTATGTATTTCGTGAGGAGCTTTTTAGTTAGGCTTTTATGACTTATTTGGGTCAGTTAAGGGTTTTTTTGATACCTTCTGTTACCTGTGCTACAGCTTACCACATTATTGACAGATCAGTTGTTTTTATTGGGCAATGTATTCTGCCCATTAAAATATTATTCGGGGGGAAGGGGGGGGAAAAAAAGCCATTCGATTAATATCAATTGCCAGCTCTTCTTAGAATCATGTTGTAAAATCCTGCTGTAACTATCTTACCTAGGGGCAATACCCAGATGTTTTCCATGTAAGTGTTTCTTAGAATGGAAAAGGTGAAGGAGAAAAGAAGACACAAATCACCCTGCTGAATATATCCTGTATTAACTACCATTCTGTGAGACAGCAGTAGGTGTTTAAAAACCCATCGTTTCTTCTTGTTACTGATTAATGTTAGTCGCTAATACAGCAGGAGTTGCATTAATTGCCACTCTTGTTACTTTTTTCCTCATTCTTATGGTAGCTTGACTCCAGTATAAATAGAATGTTCCAGAAGCATTTCATTTTTTACTTACCTGGTCTGATAGGTATTTCTAATTCATAGAATCATAGAATCAACCAGCTTGGAAGAGACCTCCAGATTGTTCAGTCCAACCTATCACCCAGCCCTACCCAGTCAGCTAGACCATGGCACTAAGTGCCCCATCCAGTCTTTTCTTGAACACCTCCAGGGATGGTGACTCCACCACCTCCCTGGGCAGCCCATTCCAATGGCAAATCACTCTCTCTGTGAAGAACTTCCTCCTAACATCCAGCCTATACTTCCCCCAGCACAACTTGAGACTGTGTCCTCTTGTTCTGTTGCTGGTTGCCTGGTAGAAGAGACCAGCTCCATGCATAGTTTGGCATCTGGCTGCATCTCTTCTTTTTAATCTGATTGTCTTCTACATCAAATGATGATTTCTCCAGTTAATGAAATAATTTCTGGAGAAGGTGGAATAAGTTGTGAGTGGAATTGAAAACTTTTCCAAAGTACCATTAAGTATCTTCTCCCTTGAGTCAGGCCATCATTGGTAAATAGAAAAGGAGGGGCCAGACACTGTCATGGGCCTGTAGAGGTAGAGATTGTGTCTGCATGGTGAGACAAAGTAGCATTCACAATGCACCAAGCTGGGATGGAATATGCTGAATAATCATTCTGAGACAATGAGCTGTGGACAAGAGCTTGTTTCCCAGAAAATGCCCTGGATAGCTCTGAACAGGCTACTTTTCACCCCTTTTCCTTGCTTTTAGTCTTTTTTTTCTTTCTCCATCGGAATCAAATCTTCCACTGGAAAGGAGGAAATCTAAAGGATGTTCTCATTCTGATTTTGTTTAAAACCAGTATTATATATAGGCAGAGGTGTATTAAGGAGTTCTTACAGCAGTGGACATACATAAACTGTCTCTGAACTCTGAGGAGGACCAGCGAGCTCCAGATAGCTCTGGCCAGACTTGGTAGGTGGTTAAAAGCAACAGGGTAGCTTGAAATCTCTGCTATAATGACAGTGTGCAGCTACATATATGTAGCAGGAATGTCAAAAGGTATGACTTTGGTGGTTAGTGAGTGTTGGAGAGCTGCAGATGAGCCTTGGATGCTCGGTAATGATATTTACTGACTTTTCAATACCATGGCTCACTGGGTGCCTCTGCAGTCGTTGATGGGTTTTCTGAATGACTTCCATGTTTGGGGATATTGTCTTCATTTCATTGAAACAATACATCCCTGAGACTGAGAAGAAAACAGCAATCCAAAGCCCAGCTCTGTAAGGGCTGACTATTCCAAGAGGTCTTCACATTGCCATTAGGTCTGTCTTTAGTATCCTGAAGGATATCCAGTAGGAAAACTGCTTTTGCAAGCTCCACTTTTCCCTCTCCTGTTCTTCAGCTGGATGAAATGCTGCTTTCCCTATTGCAGCTGCCACTTCCTTTTGTGTATTCAGTTGTAATCCAAATTTCATGCTGTCTTTGGTCATCCACTTTACTACTTACCAAAGCAGTTTCTCAGACTTTCTGATAAGGAAATCATCATCAGCGTAAAGCTGATTGCGGCATCTGCACTCCCTCCTCCTACCCATTCGCCATTGATGACACCATCAAGTCTGGCTTCACCGATAGTGAAGCGGAAAAAAAAAGAAGAAAGCAGCAAGAATGGATATTGCTGTCCAAATAAATAAATAAATAATGTGCTTGCAAATACTGCAGTCTGTGGGATTTGGAAACCATTCATGGAGTTCATCACAAGTAATGAACTAACTATGCTAAGATCAAGAGTGATTTATTATCTGTCAACCTGACCTCTAGAAGATGTAATCAATACCTTTATGATCCAGAGTGTAAAGTGTCTAAATTATATAATGTGCATTTTCTGACATTCTACTCCAGCAGCAGCAAAGCCAATTACTCAACAGGCTATTGATAATAACCACTGGCTATGTCAACTTGCATGGTAATTTAACATCTTATGTCTCATTGGATTAATTGATTTTCTTTATTGGCTCTATGTTTGATTTGTGGTGGTTCAGTCTTTTTTATCTTAGTGAATACTTTGTGCCTTTCTAGCATGCTAAAGAAAAGATGTTAATTGAAGTGTTCAGGTCTTGAAGAGCCAGGAATGGGACATTATTTTCTAACATATCATGATAAATGTACTAATCAATAATAATCCCAATTGTATCTCACACTTGAAGCAGCCGCTGAGATCTTAGAGCAAACCCACATACTCTGTCTTGTCTGTGCTACAAGTTGATGCCTTGCATGTCAAAGGGATGTGTGCTTCCAACACAGTGGAGAGTCGCCCTTGTAGAGCACCTTTCTCTGTGAGGTGGTTAATGGGACTTTGCCAGCTGGAGAGGTGGTGGAGCATGTGCATCAAGGCTGTGCCTGCTTATGGCCCTGAACCTGACAGCCAATGTCCCCAGCCTGCTGTGGGTGAGGAGCAGTGCTTGACAATTGCTGTTTGCTAACTCAGCCCTGTTCCCATCATCCCCTACACCTCCACCCCTCAAAGCCCCTGCAATGCCACCCTGCTAGGCTTTTTAAATAGCTTTCACTTGAGAAAATAATGTTTTCAAAATACATGTTTTTGAGTGTATTCAAAACCACCCAAACTTGGTTTGGAGGGAAGGGGGGTTAATCTTCAAAGCAGTTTATAGCACTAGCTGATAAATACTATGCTACAGTTAATATATCAAAGCATAACGTGGTCTGAAACAGAGTTGGTAGGTGATCCATCTGTGTCACATAAAAGGAGCTGTTTTCCTGCTTTAGTCTTCTATTTACCTCCTTACCAAACTCAAGGAAATAACTTCGTAGTGAGTCTTCAAAGAGATGCTGGGTTGCTTTTTCCTTTTCTTCCTAAGGATTTGGAATAGTTTTAAAGCATCAGGATTGTGTTTAAAAAAGCTTTTACATGCTGACCGTAACATAACAGCTGTTTCAGCTCTTAGGTCAGCTGTTTTACCAAAACCAATGCTCTTCAGAAGCAAATACCTTTGGAAAACGTGATGTTTTATGGGATTAACCAGATCAGGTGCAGGTTCTGGCTGAAGAGACCTGTGCTTTGGAATTTCACATAAACCCAGTTCTGTCCCTTTAGATGTTTGCTGAGCATTGGTAAGAGAACATTGCCTTCTATATGAAAATTAGGGAACGGCAAGGTCACAAAGTAATCAGAGGGAGCAGTGCATCTGAAAGACCAGCATTTCTCATTCTTGGTTTTGCAGCCCATTAGCTGTGTGGCTCTAATCAGTCACATGAGAAAACTCTGAAGGCACCTGGTGATTAAAGCCACCTTTTCAAAGGTAGCCTCTAAAAAAAATATACACGGCAATTAGCTTAGTAAATTGGCTTGTTTCCTGAAACATATTAATTCTCTCTGAATTATTTAAAATCACTTCTTTTTAGTTTATAAAGTTAAGGATTTATTGGTGATCTTGCACTCTGTGTCCTCAGACTGCGAACGAAGTATAAAATTAAGGACATAAAGCCCACGATGAAATGTGAACAACTGCCAGCTAGGGCTGTGAACAGTTTTTACAAGTGGAGGCAATCCAGTGCCCCCACCTACTCCATCAGCCTGGAGGAGGTTACAGTGACCCAATGCTCACATCTCTCTTTAAATCTGTGATCTGATAGCCTTGAAATGTGATGAGGAGTTTTGAAAGAAAAACACTGGCTACCATCTTTAATTACCATCCTTAAGAAAGCCTCCAAATTGCAGTGACTGTAGGCTTTTATTAAACTGTTCTGCTGTTGAGGATCATTATAAAGAATTCCATAATCCACCTTGAAGCCTTAAGTTTGAAGAATAAAAAAGAGTTATAAACAGGGAGGTTCAGTTAGAAGCACAGAGCAGATATGAAAAATGAGAGCTTGAGAACAAATCCTTAGGAAGCAGATGGAGCTTTTACTGCTTCTCTTTCTTCTAAAACCTCAGTTCTCAGCAGATCATCTTATGGTCTGTTAACTCCTGAAAATTTGAAGGGCAGATGCTTCTTGGTCCTTTAGAAAACACAAGCACTGCTAGTGAAGGAGTTGCTGTTATAATAGATAGTACTTTATCTCTAGCCAAGTGTTTTGTATTTCTCAGCATCACATTTCTGCCGTGCTAAGGGAGCAAGCAGAATGGGTTTGATAGCCAGGTATCTTGTCTTGGGCTCATTCTGGTTCCTGCTGTTGCCTAACGCTCATTCCTCTTCTATCTGATGAAAAGTGTTGTACTCAATTTTATGTCCTTATTATGCGAAGAATTAAACTTTGAGAACAGCGGCTGGTTGCATTCACTAGGAACTGAATTCTTTAACTATTAAATTATGTTCTACTTATTCATGAAAATGGATCAATTAAAGTCAAGGGGACTACTCACATGAGTAAATGCTAATTAACAAAACCGATGCTCTAATGAAGAGGACATGATAACATTGCAGATAGATCCTGAATATTAAACATACTTTTCTCGGCAGCAGAAGAGGTGCTTACTCTATAGTATATAAGCAGTTTATTAAATTTCTGGTTGTAAATAAATGATTTGGCTTGGCTTTCTAATTAGTAAATGTTCTGTACTTTGAGGCTCGAGCGCTGTCTTTAGAAGTTAGGATGCATACGTTGTGAGTGCATTCTCGAGTCCGTGCTGTATGTAGCTGATGCCATCTAAGTAAATCAACCTGTGGTGTTGCCGTTAGAGGCAAGTGGCTTTTGTGCAATAAGAGTGAGATAGTTCTTGCCCAGATGGAAAAAAAAAAAGCTATCTTGTCTTTCCCTTTGAAAAAATAAAATTAAAAAAAGCTCCAAAAGCCTAATAATATAAAGAAGAGACATCCATTATCGCATGTAAGTCAGTGGGAGAGAGTCTTCAGAACAGCCTGGTAGCTGGATTTTCACATTCATTTATTTTCCTATTCATGGAAATTCTACTTTCATCACCAAGTGAACTTAGTGCTCATTAATTAAATATGAACTATTGATTAATGTATGAAGAGCAGTGAAAGCTGTGGCTACAGGACTGGTCTATTTTCAGAGACTTTTCTGTATTCTAACTAATATCTTCTTAATATTTCATAGTTCAGGTCTGAATTAGCAGAAATAAACAACTACCTTAAAGAACACAACATTGTGCTCTTGCAGCAGAGTGGTGAACAAATCAGAACTTAAGTGGGGATAGGTACCATGGTGTGGTACCCTGGCTGTGATTCCTGTCCTGACTTACAGATGGGCAAAGTTTTGCATCAGTGGCTGCAGTATGGTCTGCCACAGCTCAACAGGTAGGATTCTCAGGTGGTACCAAGAAGAGCAGGACACCCAGAGAATAATGCCTTTGAGCTGGATCAGATGTGTCA
Organism: Tricholaema leucomelas; assembly: GCA_013400475.1. NCBI lineage: Eukaryota > Metazoa > Chordata > Aves > Piciformes > Lybiidae > Tricholaema lacrymosa > Tricholaema leucomelas. The sequence continues at coordinate 1,054,499 of WAAF01005168.1, read as the reverse complement.
CATCTTCTGTACGTCTTTTGGGGCAGGATTGAAATAGGTAGGATGGGCATCAGAAACAAGGCACTCAAGAAGGCAGGAGGTGAATGGTAACATGGCTGTGTCACCGGCTGCTGAGTGTCTCCTCTAGCCTTACTGCTTTCCATTCCTCTGTTCCTCTTCCATCCTTTACTTTTCATTTCCACATTTTTCCTGAAATGAGATGGGGGGGAAAAAGCACACAGTGAGTCTTACTGACTGAGCCTTCATTCTGTGTGCTGCTGACACAACCTAAATCCAGGCTTGTCCTTCTGACTTTAAGCTTAGTTGAAAATACAAGCATGAAACCAAGCTGATTGAAGTGCCTGGGCATGCCTCTGGCATAGAAGGCTTTTCACATGCGTCTAGCAGGAGAAATGAGAACTGTTAGATGAGGACATTCAGCTGTGACAGATCCTGAAAATTGGGATCCTGGAAAGGGATCCTCTCCATTTATACTTTAAACAGCAGATTTCTTTGAAAGGAATGGTAACTTTGGGGCACTATGGGCATGTATTAGTTGTGCACCACGTCTATGAAATATGTGCCATGTATACAAGGAACCAGCAACAAAATGTTTCATGTTGTTTCTTGCACAAGTAGGTTGTTATTTTTGATTGCTAAAATAACTTTTTTTTTGTTGTTAATTAAAATTTGGTGCCACCTTAGCACTGAAGAGCAAGACAGAATGGGCCATGATAAAATAAATTGTGGGAAAAGATACTAAAAAGAGGCAAAAGGCAGAAAATACCCAGCCTTCAAACAGTTTTTCAGTAGGTATTGTGTTTGTGGAAGTTTTATCATTCCATTTTCCTCTTTGCTGCAACTTACACCCATTGCTTCTTGTCCTATCCCAGGGAGCAAGTGAGCAGAGCCTGTCCTTCCCCTCCTGGCCAGCCCTCAGATACTTATAAACATATATCAAATCCCCTCTAAGTCTTCTTTTCTCCAGACTAAAAAGCCCCAGGTCTCTCAGCCTCCCCTCATCAGGCATGCCCTCCAGTCCCCTAATCATCCACGTAGCCCTCTGCTGGATCCCTCTCCAGCAGATCCCTGTCCCTTTTAAACTGGGAAGCCCAAAACTGAAGATAGTGTTCGAAATGAGATCTCATCAGGGCAGAGTGGAGGGGAGGAGGAGAACCTCCCTTGATCTGCTGGACACATTGTTCCCAATACACCCCAGGATGCCATTGGCCTTCTTGGCCACAAGGGCACATTGCTGTGCCGTGGGTAACTTGTTATCCCATTGGCCTCTGCCCACCCATCCAGCCTGTCTAGGTCCCTCTGCAGGGCTCTCCTACCCTCCATCAAATCAACACCTGCTCCTAGCTTGGTGTCATCTGCAAACCTACTGATGCTGTACTCAATCCCCTGGTCCAGATTATCAATAAAGATATTGAACAGGATCAGGCCCAGCACTGATCCTTGGGGCAGACTGCTAGTGACAGCTGCCAACTGGATGTGGCACCATTCACCGCCACTCTCTGGGGCCAGCCCTCCAGCCAGTTCTTGACCCATATCAGAGTGAATCTGTCCAAGCCACGAGGTGACAGCTTTGCCAGGAGCTTGTTGGTGCATGCATGGTTAACAGCCTATGCAGACTCCACAGCTTTGCAAGCCCAGAATGTTCAAAACAGTAAACAGAGAAGATTCCATTGATGTCTAATGAAGTTCATCACAAAAAGGCTTTTCCTGCAGAGAGTCTTTGATACTGAAGTGACAGACAGATGTCAAGGCGATTGGCTAAGTGCAAGATGAAAAATTGATAGCAAACAAATGATTGGAGTTGTTTATGGGATGTGATTTGCACTGACTGTGAAGAATGCATGTCTTTTATGGGTGGGTTGGAGTGTTATCAGTCACTCTTGACATATGTTTTTTGTTCCTAATTATATGTCATTGACCCATTACTCACTAATAGGGGTTCAGTGCATGCTTATCACATCCTTTGATCCCAGCCTCATCTGTCATTGAGACATAATGTACCAAATATAGCTTATTTCCACTCTCCATGCAGATAGGAGTTACTATATCTCCACTATCATCTCTAGTTGCCCTAATACTAATCCACAGAAAGCTAAAACTCCCTCTCCAAGCTAATCTTATTCCACCACTCTCAGGAAAGTTTCCAGCACTCTCAGGAAACAACAATTTTTGCTCAAGGAGGATATATCTTTATTTGAGCAGGGCTTTCCAAGTCTTTTGGGGGGTGGCTGAGGGAGCTGGGGTTGTTCAGGCTGGAGAAGAGGAACTTGAATGGACACCTCATTGCTCCTTACAACTCCCTGAGAGGGAGTTGTAGTAAGGTGGGAGTCAGTCTCTTCTCCCTAGTATCGGGTGATAAACCAAGATGAAATGGCCTGAAATTGTGCCAGAGGAAGGTTAGGTTGGATATTAGGAAAAAAATTCTTTGCTGAAAAAGTGCTCAGGGGTTGGAACTGGCTGCCTAAGGAGGCAATGGAGTCGCCATCCCTGGAGGTGTGCAAGAAATGTGTGGACCTGGCACTTCTGGACATGGTTTAGTGGCCATGCTAGTGTTAGGTTGGTGGTTAAACTTGATGGTCTTAGAGTTCTTTTCCAACTGAAACAGGTCTGTGATTCTGTTTTGTTGATGTTGTTTTGCATGGTGGAGTGCCTTTGATGCATGGTTTGTCATGTAGCTTCCTACATTCAATCTTTCAGATCCTCAATAGATCGAATGGGTAATTTCAGGGCTGTGATGAATGGTAGAACATTGGCCAGTTACCTTGGAGCGCCCTGTTGTGTTAATTGAGATCTCAAACGTGTTTTGGTGACCTTTGCTCTGCTTACACAAGTTGTGTGAAGGGACACAGTCAGGTAGGGTCAGGACAGATGAGCTGTACTCTGACATACCAAATATCAGTTCATTAAAACAAAATGGCTTTGGGAAAACTTGGAGAAAAAAGGATTTGTAAGTGAAGTTACTGAATGAACTGAGCACACAGGGTCCAAGAGGTGATCTGCTGAAGTCAAGGTAATCTGGCAGGGTTTGTTATGCTTAAAGAAAGAAAAATCATTACTGGTCAGCACAGACAGCGATGGGATGCTTGTTTTTCTGATGATGGTGTTCTTTATGTTTTACAGTAAAGAATCTAGGCCTTGTTTCCAGGAAATCTCAATAGTAGTTGAACTTTTATATTTTACATCACTTGGGGGGATTAAAATACCAACTTTTTTCACTTTCTGGGAATGCTCTAACAAGTATCCTTTTCCCTTTCTCATTATTTTTGCAATAACACTTGTAAAAAAAAGTAAATTAAAATATTTAAACACAACACACTGAAAACATTTGTTCCTGCCTGCTGGCCAGATTCCAACTTGTGTAATTAAATCTCGCAGTCTGTTACTCCAATGCTTCCCGCAGCTCCTGCTCACTGCGGTCCCTTTCCTTAGTCTCTGGCCTCAACTAGTTTTACTGCTGCTTTGCACTGCAGCAGAGCTGCCACACTGTATCACAAGGATGGCTGCATTTCTTTGAGAAACATTCCTTTTGTATATAAATAATTGTTAAAGTGCTTTGGAAGCCTCCCTGGGGTGAAGAGCACCACTGAAAAATAATAAGCCTTGCAAATACATTATTAATATTGATCCTGTTGTTGATCACATTTAAAACCAGGGGCAGGGACCAGGGGAAAGTTAATCTCACAGTCAGTGTTACACCCCAGGACTCAGGAAGCCTGGGTGTGTTATCAAGCTCTATCCCAGCCTCCTCTATGAGATTGGACAAATAGTTTATCCCTTTGTGCCTCACCTCTCCCTTGGACTTCTTTGCTCTGTGGCTTATGTAATTTTTATACTCGTCAGTACAAGGGTTTTTGTTAGCGTGGGTGGCTCATTCTGTTTGTGCTGTTGTGATGGAAGCTATGAAGACAGGGAATGGGTAACCAGAGAGTCCTGAATACTTGGGTTCAAGTTGACACTATCCTTCTTGTCACTGCCCTTTCTGCCACTGTGCTGAATGTGTAGGTATTTTGCTAAATTAGAAAGGATGAAGTAATTCTCAGAGTTGCACTGGAGGGATCACCCAGCAGACTTGTTTGTTGCGTGTTGGTTTTCTGTTGCACGGCGTAGGTATTTAAGCACCATCCACCTCCAGCTTTGTTGTCCTTCTTCACTCCTTATCTACGCTTTTGCAACCTTGGAAAGCAATTTGTAATGCATGTGAATGTGCAGAAAATACTCAGTGCCGGTTCCCATACAGTAAAGTAGTTACTTATGACTGTCCTTTAGTCTGAGTGAAGTCCTTCACTTTATGCTCAGATTAACCAATGTTCCAGCTGAATTTGATGTTATCTCTCTTTTATTGATGTGAATTATTTATAGCAGAACTGTTGAATCATCAAAACGTGATTCCTGACACTGAAGATATTAATCCCATGTTCCTATTAAGATTTATCCTTCTGTTCCTCATGCTGGATTCCTGAATTAAATTTAATTATCCCATCTTTCTCTTTTGCAGTCTAAATGCAGCTGGGTTTGCACAGTAAGAAGTATTAGATTGTGGGTGACCATGTTGAGGTCAGCCACAAGATTTGTCTTCCCTGCTTACCGTGTAGGTCTGGATCTAAATTCCTATCACAACCAGAGTTTACACATGGTTAGCACTAGCATTGCAGACAGTCCTCTTCTACACATGCTATATTCCTGCGTGTGTGGACACAATATTTGGATTGGACCAGATAGAGACTGTTACATTTGCTCTTTTACAAAATTGACTTTTTGGCTGCTGTTGTTTCCTGTGTGCAGATATTTACCCTGGTAAGAGAAAGTGTTCTTCAGTTAAGGAAATGCACAAAAACTGCCTAGCAGAGAAAACTCTTGTCCAGAGTGGCAGAAACTGTCTTTCCTACTCTGCTCCTTCCCCAGTGAAGCAGTAGTTTGAGAGAAGTCATTCTGCAGCAAGTCAGCTTTCTTTGTGTATTCACTGGGATGTAGAGCATCACTTCTGAGTGTTGCAGAACAACCACTGCTGATGGACACAGGCTAGTGGGCACGAAGCTTGTTTTCAAAAGGATGAGAGTGCACAAGGGATGACACAGATGTAGCCCAGTGGCTGCTCTGTTCACCAGGATGCTTCTGCCTGAACCACCTACTTGGGCCTCTTCCTTCTGCAGGATGAAGCTTCAGGAGACTGATACAGGTGGCAGGTTTTTTTTCTGTCTGGCGCACAGTTCCATGGTTATTTTATAAGTAGCTTCTTGGAACAAGTGTTTCTTTTCTCCCTTCTGTTTCTCTCTTGCTTAGCACCGAGGAAAAATGTGCTGTTTGGTCTGGTGTGTAGAAATTCATGTGCAGCCTGGAGGTAGCCTCCACAGCCTACATTGTGTCAGCTGAGGGAAAGGGTGTTTGTAGATGTGCCTGGGGCAAAAACATGGGCTGAGCATGTTTCAGAAAATCCCTGCAGCCAGGAGGAGCTATGTTGGATGAATGGTTTTAAGCATTATGGGACCATTGTGAAGGCAGGTGCCAAATTGCTTCTGCAGCTGATAGCCTGGAGAATTTTGCAACTTCAGGGTGAAATGTGGCTGCTTTTATTTTCCTGCACTATCTTCCCACAAGCAGAGGCCAGCAGGAGTGAGGACATGGATCTGTGATTTCTTTCCCTTGCTTCAGCAAGGAAGAATAATGAAACACAAATGAGAACTTACTAACCTAAAGAGATGAATCAGAAATGTTTGAGGAAGTAATTCATGTTCCCAGGCTCTACAGGCTGGACTGATCAGATCAGCACTGCTGTGGCCTGCCCCCAATCCAGGATCCAGGCTCTCCCTGTGCTGGTTCCTTACATCTGCACCATCCTCCTGCGTCTGCCTTGCTCCTTTGAAGTTAGCAGGGCTTCTGCATTCAGAGGGTCTCAGGTTATGGCAGTGCATTTCATTTGGTGCAGCTACAGCCGTTTGCCACAAGCACTCTTGAAAATGATTTTAGAACTCTTTATAATAATTACTGTTCTCTTTCAGGCATTTCTGCATCTTTGTATTCTAGTCAAACCCCCAATCTCTTGCGCTCTTAGTAATGATGGTATGGAGAGAGATCCCCCTGGCTTTATTCAACTCAGATTTATACAGTGCTTCTGTCTTTATTAATTCAAGATAGGATCCAGACCAGGGCTTTGGATAAAAGCCACCCATAAATGTAGGGCAACCTAGGTGTAAAAGTTTGCAGCCATGGTTCTAATTTGTCTTTGGCAAATGAACATACCTGGTAACAAGTAAAAGTTAAAATAAGCCCCTTGATTTAAATATGAAACAACTCTCTCAAAAGTCTACCTTTGGAGTACAAACGTGTTCACATACCAGGATTTGGAAAACCTTTTGCCTTTAGGTAAGGAAAGCCACCTTAATATAAGCCAGCAACGTGCCTAGGTAGCCAAGAGGCTAACAGCATCCTGGCTTGTTTCAAGAACAGCAATCACTGGAACAGTGATCACTCCTGTATACTGGGCATTTATGAAGGTACACCTCAAATACTGGGCTCAATTTTGGGCCTCTTGCTTCAAGAAGGACCTTGAGGTACTGGAGTGTGTCCAGAGAAGGGCAGTGAAGCTGGTAAAGGGTCTGCAGAACAGGTCTTGTGCAGAGCAGCTGTGGGAGCTGCGGTTGTTTAGTTTCCAGAAGAGGAAGCTCAAGGGAGACCTCATTGCTCTCTACAGCTACCTGAAGCCAGGTGGGTTTTGGTCTCTTCTCCTAAGTAACAAGTGATAGGAAAAGAGGAAAGAGCCTCAAGTTGCATCAAGAGAGGTTTCAGTTGACCATTAAGAACAATTTCTTCCTCAAACGGGTTGTTAAGCCCCAGAACAGGCTTCCCAGGGCAGTGGTAGAATCCCTATCCCTGGAGGGATTCAAAAGCTGTGTAGATGTGGTGCTAAGGGACGTGGTCTAGTAGAGCCCTGAAGGTGCTGGGTTAGTGGTTAAACTTGATCTTAAAGGTCTCTTCCGACCAAAACAGTTCTATCTATAGGTGGTTCCTCAGGAAGCACACATCCATAGATAAATGTTACCTAATGTGATGTTTGATTGCCTTTCATCTGTTCTGAGAACAGAGCATGACTCATTATCCTTCACGGTGTCAGGGTTAAACAGCTTCTGGTGTCATTCAATGGAATCACAACAGCACCAGTCAATAAAGTGCACCCCATTTTACATCATTCCTAACGATTTACAGAAGGAAAAATGTCCCCCAGAAGAACCATTTCTGCATTCCAAAAGATTTTCTACCATGTTTTACTGTGAATGATGTGCTGAGTTCAAACCCTTGATCTTCGAATCATTGTTGTTTTTGTAGTGACAAATGGCAGGGTTCTGCTCTGTTTGTGTAAGCACAAGTATTCAGATGGGCTGTTCGGCGTTGCTGGAGTGAGGACCTCCCTGCAGGTTCAGAAAACACTTAAATGTTCATTTAAATAACTCTGCAGAACATGCAGGTATCTATTCTTTAAGACCTTACTTGACCATTTGAAATAGGACGCAGCACGGAGATTAGATTAGCATTAGTGTTGTCACCTGGGCTGCCTTTGTCTACAGTGGTGATGGTTTGGTCTGGGATTTCATTGGCATTATTTTATGTATTTTGGTTTATTTTTATTGAAATCCAGGATGCAGCTTGTTTGGATTACCTTATGCAAAAAAGAATCATATTTAAGACATACAGTACTTTACATATTCAAAACAGCCTGGAAAGATTTGCAGTCATTCTCACAGCACACTTGTGAAGTAGGTAAATATTGTAGTTATTACTTTAATGCAGTTTTGCCTGGGAGATAACATATTGCAGCATTGCCGATGCAAAACAAGCGTCAGACCTCCAAAACTCAGAGTGATGGGAAGGGACTTGACACATTTAATGTTGTTTATATTTATATCTTAGTTTTAGAGCTTTCAGAGATTACTTTTTCAAGTTTTCTTGACAGTGAGGAATACTAAAAACCTCTTCCCTTGTAATGGGTGATGAAATGATATCACATGTCTCCTGAGGCTGGAGCCCCTCAAAAAGCTGACAAGTTCTCGCAGGATTTACAGGCAGGGACTGTATCCTGTGCCCCTGAAGTTGGTAGAGAGGCTGTCGCTGACTTGGTCAGATTTGTGTAACACTCAACAGCTTCTGGGAAGGAATGGTAATATTTCAGGGGCTGGTCATGGTAAAAACACCCAGCTTTGTGATGAATAAAAGCATCCTATTAAAACCACATGCAGAGATTGCATTTCTGGGGAAAATGGAAACAGTAAGTGGGATCATTCTGCATGCTGCAGTGGTATTTGTGTGCCTTTCGCTGGCCTCGGGCCACCTGCCTGCTCATCTGCTGTGCCCATTGCAGTGTCTGGGTGCATTGAGTGAGGAGGCTGCAACCACACCTCCAGTGATTCTTTGTGTTCCTGCAGCTGATAGACCTGCTGATGTAAATGTTTTTTTCAGGTGGAGAGTATGAATCTTACTGGATTTAATGTGGCAGTTGAGTGGGAATTAGGGTTACAAATGTGTAATACATGGTGCGATGTGGTGGTTTTGTCACTAAGAAAAGGCATCTGGTGGCTGGAGTGAAGGCTGCTGAGCTTTAGCTACTCTGTGCCAGGTTTCCTCACTTATTGAAAGGAGAATCACAGGATATTAGGGGTTGGAAGGGATGCAAGGAGATCATCAAGTCCAAATCCCTTGCCAGAACAGGACCACACAATCGAGCGCAGATCACAGAGGAACACATCCAGATAGGCCTTGAAAGTCTCCAGAGAAGGAGACCCCACAGCCTCTCTGGGGGAGCCTGTTCCAGTGCTCTGGGACCCTTACTGCAAAGAAGTTCCCCCTTGTGTTGAGATGGACCCTCCTGTGCTGCAGCTTACACCATTGCTCCTTGTCCTATCCCAGGGAGCAAGTGAGCAGTGCCTGTCCCACTCCTCCTGACCAGCCCTCAGGTGTTTATGAACATTTATTAAATCCCCTCTCAGTCTTCTCTTCTCCAGACTAAAAAGTCCCAGGTCCCTCAGCCTCTCTTCATCAGGCAGTGCTCCAGTCCCCTCATCATCCTCATAGCCCTCTGCTAGACCCTCTCCAGCAGATCCTTGTCCCTCTTAAACTGGGGAGCTCAAAACTGAACGCAGTACTCAGGATGAGGTCTCGCCAGTGCAGAGTAGAGGATAACCTCATGTCCCAGGTTGAGACTATAGGGTTAAAAAATCTCCTGGGGACTAGAAAATTGTTATGCAATCTCATAATTCTGCTCTCTCTTTATAAACTCACCACAAGGTCAGCTCATTCTCCTTTCCTACTCCTCCTGCCCTATGTCTGGCGGAAGCCACTTAATCAGGAAGAAGATGAAAGCAGTAGGCCTGCTTTGGGGCCTCCAGAGGCTTGTTTAGGCCTCTTGGATGGCAGAGGTATGGGGTAGGGGGAGGATTGGAGCACTGGGGAGTATTAGGCTTAGTTTTTGGGTTGGGGAGGAAATTCAAGGGAGTTTGCCAGGGATGTGGTAATTGCTTTGTAATGTCCATCTCTGCATTTCTCTCTAAATACAATTCTGTGTTTTTTCTCCAGTTTTACTGGAGAGCTTAATTTCTGTCAGCTGTCTTTATAACACCACAACACCTCGTTGTAGAAGGTTACACCGAGATTCCTCTCAAAAGATGGGGAAATTGACAGTGGTACACTTGCGTTCCTCTGCCCGGATTTCCATTTCTACCAGGAAAGAGTAAATGAAACAACAATTGGTCCATTTAGGTACTGCTGTTGGGAACTGAGTAACTAGAGAAGGAAGCCAGACATCCTGGAATCTATGGTCCATGGGAGCACTTTATTACAGGGAAGGTATTTATCCATGGCATTACCCTTCTGTATTTACAGGGATTTAAATACATATATCCAGCCCTTGGTGCTAATGAGCTTATCAGTCTTTAAAGTGGTTTCTGAGCTTGCTTAGGCTGTCCTTGAGACAGCCTTCTTTTCCTTTTTTTTTTTCTTTTTGAAAAATGTATGATTATATTTCTCTCTCTAAGGTATTTCCATGATCTCCGGTACTGAGTACTGAGCTTCAGTACCTCTCCAGGAATATAGATGGCAGAGGGAGGAAATGACTGATTGGAAGAGTGGGGAATTGAGACCTACTCTGATATCCTGAATCCTAAGCAAGTATCCATCCTGCTGCAGTTATTGCTGTCTCATAATATTTATGTGTCTATACTCAGAAGCAGATGGGCCTTCCCTCCTGTGCAACACTCTAAAAGTAATTTAGGCTTATGAAACAAAACAAGTATTCCACAATTACCGAGCGTTTATCAGTTACTGTTCATGATCCTGCCCATCACAGCAAACTATTTCAGCAGCTCTGCAGAATTGCAGCAATTTGAAGGATGCCACACTCTTAGTATCAGGTGTAGCAGACTTAATTTTTTACTTCTCTGGTACCTCTCTGATTCTGTAAATGAGAGGTGCACATTTCTACTAATCTTGTTCATTATAAGTCATGTAAATGAAAAAAGTTGTCTCACACCACAAGGTCTTTCAGTTCCATCTACAGCAGAGAATCTAATTACATCCATGGCATCAACCAGGGGACTCCTCCCACCACTACAGCCTGTATGCCATCAGGATTTAGCATGTAAACTATTTTTAAGTAACTGGTGTATTAGACAAATACATCAGTTGAGAAGGGCCACGGGAATGATCATAGGGCTGGAGCACCTCTGTTATGAGGACAGACTGAAAGAGCTGGGGCTGTTCCGTCTGGAGAAGAGGAGGCTCCGAGGTGACCTTATTGTGGCCTTTCAGTATCTGAAGGGGGCATACAAAAAAGCTGATGAAGGACTTTTTAGGCTCTCAGGGAGCGACAGGACTAGGGGGAATGGAGCAAAGCTGGAGGTGGGTAGTTTCAGACTGGATATGAGGAGGAAGTTGTTGAGCATGAGAGTGGTGAGAGCCTGGAATGGGTTGCCCAGGGAGGTGGTTGAGGCCCCATGCCTGGAGCTGTTTAAGGCCAGGCTGGATGAGTCTGTGGCCAGGCTGATGTAGGGTAGGGTGTCCCTGCCCATGTCAGGGAGATTGGAACTAAGTGATCCTTTTGGTCCCTTCCAACCCTGACTGATTCTGTGATTCTAAGTTTAACAAGGGAAATCATGCAGTAACTGGATTGCAGTTCCACTTTTAGCTCAGTGTTCTTGTTGAATGGGGGCCAAACTTACTCTTTTCCTGGCGCTTCCTTCTTTGTAGGCTGAGGAGCAGCAAATAATATCTGTGTGGAATTGGAGGTTTCTAGCATTTCACTTCACTGAATTCTGTGTTCCCTGTTGTCTCGTACAGACTGTCAACCATTTGTATTTCTGGGTTGCAACTAATCAGACCCATCTGGTCTTGTTAACAGTGCGAGCCAGTAGAATAGCTCTGTACCATAATACAAGATCCTGGAACTTGGGACACGGAGAAATTTACTGCCTCGCCTACTCCTGCTTTTTGATAAACTGAATAGTGTCATAGTGCAACTCATTCTCTCCTTTGATTTTTTTTTTTTTTTTTAACCAAAGAAAGCAATTTTCTGCCAGGCCACAAATGTGGAAATGCTAAGCAATCCATAGATTAAAACATTTCCTTCTTGCTCACCCTCTAAGTAGTTCTTTGCGTTTCGTACTGGACGGAGAATTTTGTGCTGGAACGAATCTTTCAGCCACAGAATAAATTAGAAACAAGACAAAGAATAATGATTGTCTTTTCAGTGTTTCTTAATATCAGCTGATAAATGAAGGTTGGTAGTGTAAGAGCTCCTGTGCTCTAGGCTGCAATGGAGAGAGCATCCAGGCAGCTCCTATGCTACAAGAAGAATGCCAAATCAAAGGCAACGTGAGTCACTGATACTACATATTGTGTGAAGTGTGTGTACCTGTGAGTATTCGAATTATGCGTTCATTGTACCTTAGGGAGAGAATTCAAGGCAAATCAAAGTTTGCATTGATTTTGGGAGCGGGGAGGAGTTGGGGAGGATTATCTGAATAATTCTGTTATTCACCTTTCTGTTGGAAAATTAAAGTGGATAGTGCAAAGAGCACTGCTGAGAGAGATAAATGAGCTGCTTCATTGCAGAGTGAACTCTCGTCTTGGAAAACTGTTGATACTATGTGCCTAAATTCCTTGTGTACTTAGTAGTTATCTGCATAAAATACCCTTTAAATTCAAGAATGACTTTCATCAGCCCTGTAATGACATCAGAGGCTGACTGCTCCTATTTGATTTCAGTAGATGTACACAAATACTCCTATTGTACAAGATCATTAAATTGCAATGGGTGCGTTTTGTGATTGTTTAGGGTGGATTCCATTTCGGCAGCTCCAAACCTTGCAACCTTGTTCTGGCAGTAAAAGAAAACTGCAAGATGAAGGGAGACATTGTTGTCCTTGGAGTAAACATACTGAACAAGAAGGGAATCTGTAATTGAACTTTTACTGGCACCTTTGTCAATGTAGTATCAAAAGTACAGCATTTGATGTAGCCTTCTCAGAAATCATGAGGCAGAAATGCTGTGCTAGGAGTGTGCCGGAGGACTTGGGGACTGCACCTAAAAACGTAGGAGTCAGATCACAGCTTTGCAGGATCCAGAGGTACTTTGATGTCTTTATTCCATCATGGCCCTGCCATGCGGTTTAGAAGTAGTTTTAGTACCAGGGGATTTAGTCAATTTTACTGATAAGCTTGATAAAAGAGAGAGTTGAAAAGTCCAAAATCTCTGTCACCACCAGACAGAAAATCTAACCTGACTGCAAAGGGAGAGGAAAAGCAGAGGAAATAGGGAATGAGACAAAATGGAAACCTCAAGGTGTCGTGCTACACAGTATGATTTGGAGGCAGAAGGGGTAAATGAGAGAGAGCAGAGTTTGCTAGTCTGACAGAAATAAGAAACGAGCACCAGTCACAGCTACAGAACTACCTTACAAGGACTTTCTCATCCTTTTGCTCCTGCTTCCCAATCTGCTAGGGAACGTGAAGAGTATTTACTTGTTCATGCTGTTGGAAACAGGGCACTGAAGGGAGAAACGACGGTTTTGCAAAAGCTGTTTTGCAAAAAGATGTCTCTAAAGACTCTCTATGGATGTGAATATCCTGCTTTCCTTAGGAAAAGGTACTGGGGTTAAAACCTCAAACTACTTTTGAGCATCTCCCAGGGTTTCCACTCTGTTTTTGAGTCCTGTTTCAAATAAGCTTCTACTTGAGTCAATAGAAATCTACTTTAGTCCTAACACTATAAAAACTGAGCAAGCACTTTGAGACTTGCCCCATTGATTTTGCCAAGTTTTGGTTGAGTGAGAACTTAATAAAGATTTTGGATTGTGAAGATAAAGAACTGACTTTTGACATCCTGATTCAATTTCTAGCCAGTCATTTTACGGATTAACTCCCATTGAGTTCAGCAGGAGCGTGTCAGCACAAGGGCTGAGTCAGGATCCCTCAGTCCACTGCCAGGAGTCGATGTCTGCTTCCTTTAGTCTGCCCATCGAGTGAGGATTTCAGAGCTTCAAGGAAGAAACAACCACTGTTTCTGTGACAAGTTTGATCATCGAGCAGGGGTCATGTTGGCTTCAGGCCACAGAAACTTAAAAGGAGCCAAAGCAGAGGGAGGGATAGGGTGGACATTTGGTCTATAGAGGAGAAAGAGCATTTCATGGGCCATGAGGCAACTCAAGTGTATCAGCAGAGAGCAGCAGCAGAATAGTTGCTGCAGTTACAGGCATGACAGGTAGTGTTGGATTAAATCCGATGTATAGAAGGAAAAGTGCCATGTGTAGGTTGTGCCTGGTTTTGTGGTGAACAAGAGGTACTGGGAAGGTGAGTTGAGTGCCCTGCCATGGCAGGGAGCGTTCGGCACTCTGATCTGCGCCATCAGCTGCAAAAAGGGAGACTGGTGTGCTGAGAACATTTACAGCCACTCGTGCTGGAAATATCCCTTCTTCCTTGAAAGGCAGCAATCAGACTGTTTTCATATGGCTTCCAGAGTTGCTGTCATCTTTATTCTTCCCTTCCTATTATTATTTCATGTCTTATGTCTTTCATGTCACTCATGTCTACCTGTTTGAGCACGTTCTTCAGCGTATTTCCATCTGAGTTTGGTAAGATTATTGATAGAATTCGCACAAGTTCTTCTATCTGGCAAAGGTGGAAGATCTGAAATTTTGGGGAGGGTGTGCTTTTTTAAAAAGCAAGGCTACTGGGCTTGTGGCAGAGACTGACAGACCAGCAGGGTTTTGTTTAGAAACAGGAATTCTACTTCTTGAGTTGCATAAGCACGACATAGTCTCTTAAACATTTTAAATCAATTTTCTTTGCACTCTTGGAATTCAAAAGCCACAAAATGGATTTCTTTCAAGTTTCTTGTATGCCAAGGTTCAGCCCAGAGGGATTTTTTTTTTGTGTGTGTGTGGCTTAGAATAGGGTTTTGTAATGAAAAACTTGACAGATCTTTACTGTCACTAGGTACAATAATACATAGTATGAGAGTAACTTGTATTTTAATAAAGTATCTTGAACAGAATAAAGGAGTCATTTAAAAAGTATTAGTTGAAATCTCTGTTAGTTTGGTTTGCCCCAATGTTAAGAGAATACAGCTTCTCCTGTCTCTGTGATTGAGTCAAGTGAGAGCATAAGCAGCAGAACTGTAATGCAGGGAGCTTTGGCCTTTCTAATGGTTAAATATTTCAGTGCTCTATTCCACACAAAAGTTGATTTCCTTTTGAAAACAGAACTCCTCTGTCAGCTCCTCAGCTGACATAAAAATGTGCTGAATTTCGTGGTGTCACATACCCCTTTTTCCCAATTTCTTTCCCCAAAAAGAAGTGCACAGCCTCTCCTTCCACCTGTTTTAGACCCTGGCAGTCATTTGCTTGCTGCTGCTAAGTGAATGTGGTCTTGGAGCACAGCCATTGGAAAACAGGGTAGAGAGAGGATGCTGTGCCCTGTGCTAACCCAAGACTTGGTCTGACACAGCAGCATGAAGTCATGCTTCACAGGAGCTCTGCACAGCCCGTGAAACTCCAGAGTTCATTTGCTCGGCTTTAGCTTTTGCTTGCTTTCCCCGGCAGGTGTGATTGCTGCTCTGTCATGCAGGTTGGATTACTGAAGGCTTACAAATTGTTCATTGTTTCAAAGTTTGTTTCTATATGTGAGTATTGGTTATATGCATTGCCATACCTGTGAAGGTATATAAATAAATAAAGATACATGTTTATTTATGTACCTTTGTATTATACATCTAAAGTCGCTGGTGCTGGCTGCTGGCAAAGGTGCAATTCACAGCAGGACCTTCAATTTGATCCAGTGTATTAAATCTTACAGCACATAAAGCTTGATAAGATTTGTGAGAGCCCTGATTACTTGGGTAAGAAACATGGCCAGAGTTGCAATGGTAAAGACTATAAACCTTCATCCTTTGGAGCAAACTCTAATTAAGAGAGTAATGAGCAACATCCTTGATAATATCTTCCATAACTGACTGCTGGGAGGTTTTTATCTGGGCTCTGCAGCACAGGAGTGGACTGCAACTGGGGAGGAGGTTCTAGACCATTTGCCTTGTCTCTGATGGGAGTTTTTATCTTGCACTTCACAAAATGCAGTCATGTATATGTGCATTAAGATTCCTGTAGAACAGCTTCATACAGGCTTACCTCTGCTTTACCAAAACCAGGATTTAGTCTGTGGTCAGTGGAACAGGAGCACATACACAAAATACTTTACCCCATGTCCCTTGAGTCACAGCCATGTTAGAGCCAGGAAACAGCAAGATGATGAAATGTGCAATGAATTGATCTTTACATTTTTATGAATGCAGTAAAAAACAGAGCCCTTTTTCTATGTTTTTGCTAGGATAGCTGTGTACCATGGATGTCTGATCCCTGTTGCACATCAACACTGGCTTTGGGAGTGGAAGCTGTATTACATAACCTTGTCTTGAAGGCAAATATTAGCTAATTTAACCAGATATAATCTACCCTCAAATGTCTACATCACTCACCATCTAAGCAGTGCTTTTAAAAGTTTTCTTAAAATAAGCAGGGTTTTTTAATTGTATGTTTAGCTCACAGTGGAATAACTAGCTTTTACCTTGAGCATTGGTTTCCCTGTGACGTGCACTGCTGATTTACTGAAGCTGGACAAAGTAATTCCCATCAGCATTGATTGAGAATGTCCAGGTTTTGCCTTTCAATTAATTATGAAACAATCTGTTGTCAGCATTCCCAACAGATAGTGAGACTTTGCCATTCAGAGTTAATGTGGTTGAATGTGGATGTACTGAGACACTGGGAGGGTGGGGGGAAATGCTGTAATGAAAATCAAACTGAACTGAACTGGAGGAAAAGGGCAGGGAGGAAAAGAAAAGAATGTGCACATTGAGATCCTGGACAAATAGAGAGGGGCTGATGAATCGTTCAATTCAAGCAGGCAGCAAGGCTGCTGAGTTTGGAGGGACTTGGCATGAGGAGTAGATAAAGCAGCATCTCTCAGTGAGCAAAGTCCATCTGGGCTCCATAAATGAGCTGGGCTGGGGGGACAGCAGCAGGGGAAATGTAAAACTGAGAGCTGCTCTCCTGAGCTGTCACCAAGATGCTGGTGCGTTCACATGTTCATCAGCTTCCAGGTGCTTCTCTGTGATAAGAACTTGGGAGCAGCAGCAAACACTTTCCAAGCAGATAATGTTCACATAACTCCATCATCATAAAATCTCTTTCATTATTGTTTGTTGCTAACTACTCCTCCTTCAGAATGCATCAAGGAATGTTACTCGAATGCAGATGAGTGAAGAGATCAATTGATGTTGACTGCTGATGTGCTTAAATGTGTAAGACTCAGAAAGGTGCTGTGTTTCACGGAGCCCTTGTCCCTGCAGGATGCATGTGTGCATGTTCCTTCCTGCCTGTAGTTACACAGATGTGTGGACACATTTAGCATCCATCCAGCTGTCTAACGGGATTCAGTTCCCCAAGGATGCAGGCGGGTGCCTGGTGGGATTTGCAAAATGCCAGAACCAGGTGGCTCCCAAACACCCAGTGAAATGAGTTTGATCAGGTACGGAATTCGCTCATTACGAGGCATCGGGCTGAATCTTTGGGCCAGAAAAATGCTCTTTGAAAACCTGACCTCAAAAAAAATCATCTGAAATCTGACTAAAGTGTACATAGGAAATCTTGAAGGTTTGGCCTGCGCTGTATGCGCTGCATGACACAGATGCTGCATGAGTTTGCTTTGCGATGATATTTTTCCTTCAGTAACTTTAGAAGTAGTTTTCTTGCTGTATTTTTTAATGCCACAGGGTTTGTGCCTGCTGAGAAATTAGCAAAAAGCCATGCAGTCCATCCATCATTGTTGGTGTTTTTTGTTGTGGTTGGGTTTGGTTTTTTTTCCTCCTCACATTGTATATTGAAACCCATAATTAAGACTAATCTTTTAAATGCCTTTATGGAAGAGAAACACAGCAGGCATTGAATGGACTTTTTATTAAAATTAACAAAAGAAATGAAATTTGCACATAACATAATTGCTGAACACAGACTTAATAATTACAGTTACTTCTGTAAGTCTGTTCTTGTGGCTATCGAGTAAATAAAATGACTGTTTGCTGATAGATCGATATTTCTCTTCACAGCAAAAGTTTACAGTTTAGGATAAACAGTTCTTCCATTTATAGGCTATGAAATTTGGTGGAATACATCCAGCACATTAACAGCGACTGAAATAATTAAGAATCAGCAGCAGTTTGTGAAAACTGTGTATTTGTAGTTATATCTAGGCAGAAGAAATACTCTTCTCAAGTAGAGGAGGCTCAGGAGTGACCTCATTGCTGTCTACAACTACCTGAAGGGAGGCTGTAGCCAGACGGGGGTTGGTCTCTTCTCCCAGTCAACCAGCAACAGAACAAGGGGACACAGCCTCAAGTTGTGCCAGGGGAAGTATAGGCTGGATGTTAGGAGGAAGTTCTTCCCAGAGAGAGTGATTGGCATTGGAATGGGCTGCCCAGGGAGGTGGTGGAGTCACCATCCCTGGTAGTGTTCAAGAAAAGACTGGATAAGGCACTTAGTGCCATGGTCTGGTTGACTGCATAGGGCTGGGTGCTAGGTTGGACTGGATGATCTTGGAGCTCTCTTCCAACCTGCTTGATTCTATGATTCTATTCAAATGCTGGGATGTAAAGAGCAGTGTTACT
The DNA here is from genome assembly GCA_013400475.1 of Tricholaema leucomelas. Classification (NCBI taxonomy): domain Eukaryota; kingdom Metazoa; phylum Chordata; class Aves; order Piciformes; family Lybiidae; genus Tricholaema lacrymosa; species Tricholaema leucomelas. The sequence goes on along the minus strand of WAAF01005168.1, from coordinate 1,036,303 downwards.
GTTTATAGAGGACGACTCTTGGGCCTTAGATACATCCTTTCATTAAGCACATGCTTATCTACTGTCCTGGGTCTAACTAGTGACCTGTGCTGAATGAATCAGAGCACATGCCAGTGCATTTTATAACCGTGAAAATGGTGCTGTTTACAGCTGCCCAGGGAATGATGCTATAAATCAGCACTGATTTTGGGGTTTTAACCTCTCCAGTTTAGAATTTAGCAGTCTGGTTTTCCATAACCAATGAAACTGCTTTGAGCTCTTATTGGTATTGATCATTCCAGATTGCGTTTTAATATTCTGGAAGAATTGAAAAATGTTTTTATCCCTCTTTTGTCTGTAGCTTGACTTAAAAAATCAACTTCAGGTTTTAATCTCCTTAAGAAGACGTGAATGTTCAGAAAGAGGGATTGGGCGATTTCTCTCTTGGGCGGTACAAGTTGATTATCTTGCTGATTGCCATTTCTCCCCGTTAAATGGTTTTAGTGACTACCTAGGAGCTGGAATGTCCCAGATGTAGCTTCTTAGCAGATGATGAATGTCTTTTATAACATACCCTTCGTAGAGGCTTAGACAGTCTGGGAGGATTCACAATAATACCTCAAGATTACTCTGAGCACACATACACAATAGCAGACCAGCTTATGTTTATTCATCTTTCACAAAGCTTGTGTAGCCAAGGAGAGAAAGGTTGCTTTAGGATTCACTGGGGTCATTTAACATCAAACATGTCCAAGACCTTTGAATATATAATGTTAAGGTCATGCTGCTCCTATGTGCAAAGATTACATTTTTAACTGGCACAGTCTGCTGTCATGTGTCATTTTTCCCCTTCACTGTCTCTTTCTTTTCTTGCTTTGTGGATTTTTTTCCCCCTCTGAATCCTCCAAGATTATACCAGTTGACAATGAGCTTCATGTTTTATTAGAAAAGCTAATGGGAAGCTTGATGAGTATGTGAACAATCATTGAATCATAGAATGGTTTGGGCTGGGAGGGACCTTAAAGACCATCTAGTCCCAGATGCCCTGTAGTGGGCAGGGACATCTTCCACTAGACCAGATTGCTCTGAGCAACTCAATCCCAGTGTCTGTGTTGCCAGTGAAGATGTTAAACCGTGCCTTAATCCTGTTAAGTTTGTGGTCTTTAGAGGGAATTGACTTTAACCCTTCAAGTAGGTGTAATGGAGTTGCAACCTGGGCAATTGCTTTCTCAGTGTGCTGCTACACCATTTGAGCAAGGGGTTTTAGTTCCTGCTGCGTTGTTGGTTTTGCCCAGTGACATGGTTTTGGAAAATGCAGGGATCTGAGGGCCACTGCATAACTGTTGAAATGGGGATTTTCATTAAGGAAAGCTTGGAAATGTTTGTCAGACTGTTAGGATGTGATCAAATTCCATTGATAACTTGGTCCTGGAGTTAAGGTCTGGCACAAATGTTGTCTTGTGCAAGAGATGAGCCTGCCCACGTTTGAGCGTTTTCATGAAAGGCTGAGGAGGAGAAGAAAGGCTGAATACAGCCAATAATTGCAGTTACACTAAATAAATTACTAAAATGAAGAATATCATTGCATTCTCATCTGGATTACAACCTTGTGCACAGTGATTTGGAGGTGAAGCCTCAGAAAGCCCTATTGGAGCTCTACTGAGAGCCTAAGGGCTAATTGCTGCTGTGTGGCTGTAGGTAAGGCAAAGATCTAGTCGTGAGGATATCTCCCAACCTTTATCCACAGCACTTAAAGTTCCTTTGCTTTTACTGGGATAAAGCCACAGTTATTGAAGGTACAATTATTGCTTTATACCTCTTGTCATCTCTTCAATAATAAATATTTGAAAAGGAACTTTTTCCTTGAGTGTCTCTTTTATCTTCCTGGAGTGAATATCTGCCATGGTGTTTACTTGTTCTGCACTATTGTCTGGGAAGTTTTTCCTTTCTTCTGTATTCTTGATATTTTCTCTTCTCTTCTAAAAAAGAAAACCCAGCAAAATGCAAGCAAACAAAAAAAGAAGGCATCTCAGCCCTGACCTCCTTCCCCTACCAACACAGTGAAAGGCTTTAATAAAAATAACTTTTGGCAGCTGTGTTTGAGTGACCAATGTGGAATGGGATGTGACACTGGAGCATAAACAAAATGTATAAATGTATGCAGGATGCAATACTACAGCTGGAATGAAAGATTTGGGTGCCTCTTCTTTTTGACACGTTGCATTGTAGGGTCACAAACTGAGCTGAGGATGCAGCTTGAGGAATGAAATTGTCCAGGTTGATGCAAACTGGTTTTAACCCCCGCTCAGTGCTTTAAGATTAATAGGACTGACTTGGAGGAGGCACATTCTGGCTTTATATTGAGCTCCTCTGCTTCCTGTAGAGCATTTTAAATCTTAGGGGGCCGAGCCAGGCACAAATGAGTGGCGATATCAGCAAGGCTGTTGCATAGTGTTGATCTCTTAAAGGAACTCTTGGTGACTCAACCTGTAGCTCACCTTTTTTATTATTATTATTTTTTATTTTATTTTTGTACCTTGCAGCTTTGAATTGAATTCATTTTAAAATTCTTCAGTGACAATTGGCATGGTAAGATCAAAATCGGTGAAAAAAGCCAAGTTTTTACAGTTCAGACTTCTTTTTTTCCTCTTCTTGTACCTGGTAAGAAAAGATGTCATTAGGACGACTGGCAATTTTCACCTCAAATGAAATGTCAGATCTAATATTTCATATGAGTATCTGTGTCTTTGTTAAGGTCTCATTATCTTGTGAACATGTGGACCAAGTCCAGAGGAATTACATCTTTAATATTTGTCTATCAGTCTTATGTCCTTTCTGCTTCTAACAGAGTTGAGACAGGGAGGGTTTGTTAGTGCAGAGGTTACTTCATTAGTTTGATTCAGCATGTCTCGGATTCACAGTGCTTTCAAAAGACATCATGAAATAAATTCAGAATGTGTTATGAGGATGCCCACAGAGCAAATAACATAGGCAAATTACCTCACTGCTAAAGGGAAAATAAAAATCACAGATCTGCTGCAGACAATATGACAAAACACAGCCGAATGCGGGGAGGGGGGGGGGAATCTCCTGTAAATACTGCACGTTGATGGTCATGTCTCTTCTGTTAAAGCAGCAGAACTCCTATGAAACTGCACTTACTGAAAAAAAAGCATTTCTAAGAAACAAAGTAAGTAGCTAAGTGCTGTGGAAGCAAGCTGGAGCTTTTAAACCACTGCTTCTTCAGTGAATAATCTTCTTCAGTAACTTAGGATGGCTTTTAATTATCTGCACGGCTCTGGTAAGCGGAGCAGTGGTGAACCTGGTAATACATGGCACTATTTTCACTTTAAGTGTTGCCCATTTGGCAGCAGCAGTGTTTTAAGTTAAGATGCCACCTCTGTGAGTTTTACTACCTGTAAATAATCTGGACATTCTCCTAGGCACTGGCAGCTCTTTTCAACACACGTCCATATGGATTAGAGTTGTATACAGAGGGTATTAGCTTGGATAGAGCAGCTCCCCAATTCAGTTGGTTTGAATAATGTCTACATGTGTGTGTTTTGAAATTGTTGCTTCTGGAAGGGTGGGATTGGTTGTCCTCAGTTCAGAGAAAGTGACAGTGAAGTTTGAGAAATGCTATCCCATAGTGGCATGGCTATTTTATTATGGGTCTGACAAATTCAAAGCATAATGAGGCTTATAGAGATGTTACTGTTGACTTCAGCAGCAGCAAGATTGGATCTTCAGAAGCTTATGTGGGAATAATCTCTACGGATAGCTCATTTACAAACATGAATGGATCATTTAGGCTCATGGGGCATGTTTATTATTCACATATAAGTGATTAATATTCAAGCATAAGGGAATTTATTCCTCTTACTTGTTTGCCTTACAGGAACTGTCCCTTTTTTCCATCCAGAACACCCCCTTCCCACATGTCCAGACAAGAGTTACACATGCAGTGCAGTGGGCTAGAGAGGCTTCATCTGACAAAGGGAAGGGTTTTTTGGACAGGATGTAACTTGTCCATTGTGGATCCATTAAATATATGATTTCTTGCTCTAACAGATTCATTTGAAGAGTTTGGAACACAAGTTAGAGTATTCATTATATACAAGTAAACATAGTATTCTAGCCGAAATTGTGTTCCCATTCCTTTGTTTGTTTCTATGATTGAAATAAACTCCAAGTTAAAGTAATAAACCTGTAACAAGGTTGCCTCTACTTACTGCAAACACTAAGCATTCCTATATTAGAAAGCATTTATTTAGGCATTTGATTAAAACCAGGCATCATTGTACTGTAAATAATGTTAAAATTGACAGAAAATGGAAAGTGTTTAACTGCCTGCAAATTATGAAGGATGGGTTCAGGGCCTTGCTTTGGAAAGGAGCATTTTTATATCTATCTGCTTAGTGACAAAGTCTCAGGAGGAAGAACATCAGGCACCCCAACTGCTTGGTGTTGTTAAAAAGCTCCCCAAAGACCTGATTCCTTAGAATTCAAATGCTAAAATGCTGCACTCATTAGTAAGGGGATTAGTTATGTGTGAGCTGGCATGTATACACATGGTGTAATTAGGGGCTTTATTTGATCTTTTCTCTACTTGATGGAAGTAGCGTGAAGAAAACTCTCAAAAATATCTTCCTCCTCCTGTGCTTACTTCTCTGATGGTGCTTGCAGGGCTTTCCTGAAACCCCAGCTGGGAACAGCGATGGCCCTGGTGAGATCTCAAAGGCGTACAGAGCCACTTCTGCAGTGTGTGTGATGAGGCCAACAGCAATATTCCCCCTGCATTCCCAGTGGGATTCTTGTTTCTTCCTCTTTCTCACCAGGAGAAAAGGAAGAACCAGCAATTCCCTTGCAGTGGAGACCCTAACATCTATCTGATGAGGCGGGTGGAACCTACCTGGGGGCGAATGTCTCTCATTTGCTTTTGTAGACTGAATATTCCTAAGAGAGAGTTTGCTGAAGTGGCTTAGGTTGTGCTGTTAACACTGGGAAAGGCTGCTCCACTGAACACAGGAGGCTGCTCTGGATTTTTACTTCTGCCTTGTGTGCTTTGGGTTTCTATGAAATCCTTCTGATAAGTCACTGTTCTGTGCATATATAAGAAGGGGAACAAAAAGTCAGCGTTGACCCAGACCCCAAATGTTTACCTGTTCCTCAATGCTGCCTCCACTTGAGCTGAAAATTGCATTATCTGTGAACCTCCACTTTGCAGGTGCAAAAAAATACAAATCTGCTAACATTTGAACCTTTTTGGAAGTCCTTTAAATAGCCTCACACCTATGTACCCCAGAATTTTCTCCTGGGTTAGTACAACACACGATTCCTGCTGCTGTTTATGCTTATTTTGGGGTTGCCATTGGAATAGACTGTCCAGGGAGGTGGTGGAGTCACCATCCCTGGAGGTGTTCAAGAAAAGCCTGGATGAGGCACTTAGTGCCATGGTCTAGATGACTGGATAGGGCTGGGTGCTAGGTTGGACTGGATGATCTTGGAGGTCTCTTCCAACCTGGTTGATTCTATGATTCTGTGATTCTGCCTCTCTTGGCTGGTGTAGGCACACCTGCAAACACAGGTGCAGGTTTGTACAAGCTGATGAGGGAGAGTGAAAATCCATTCCTTTTCCAGAATAAACTCTTGCATTCCCTGCAGACCACATTTGAATTTATTACAAAATATAATGGGACTTCACACTTCTGGAAGCCAGTACAAACCACCTACTTGGCTTTTTGTTACAGTGTGAGGGAAACATTAGCAAAATCCTACTTCATAAGATGAAGAAGAACCTGTGACATCCTGACACCCACGCACTAGAAGAAAAAAGAAACAGCAGTAGACTAGAACTGTAATTTTACCCTTCTTAGGCAAAAAAAAAATAACCAGAAAGAAAGAAACATCCCAGCACCTTTCATTCCAGTGTATTTTGTGCTCTTGTATTCAGTCTAATTGGAAGACAAATTTGTCTGTTGTCCTGTTTGGTGTCAACATCCCATTGATGTAAATGCTATCAAAATATGGCTCTTGATTTAGGTCATCCACATTTCCGCAAGTTGTATGTGGGAAGAATGTGCCTTACTGTATGATAATCACAGGCTCTGTATGCAGATGTAACATTGTCATTCTTGCAGGCATATCTTTTATTCAGTAATACACATTGGAATGGGAAATACAATTTAATGTGAATTACCTACAAATTTGATAGAGTGCCAGTCAGGAGCTTTTTGCAGCATCTGGGCTGAATTTTGTCTCACTGCCAAACTGAACAATGTGTCTTCTATGAAATTAAAAAATAATAATAACCTGGTATAGTAGACAGTAAAATTGCGAGGTGGCAAAAGGCACTGGACAGTTTCTGTATGTGTCTGACTTCCTCTCTCCTCATGTCTCTCTCTCCCTTTATACATGTAACTCTCTAATGTTGATTTTCATTAATAAATTAACATCTGAGTAGCTTCTAAAATTTTGGGTGCAAACACTCCTAAATGGAGGAGACTCCTTGACAAACATTATGTAGCTGTTGTCTCTCAGATGCTAGGGGTAGAGCACAGGGTCTTGGCAGAGAGGCTCTGTGCCCATGAATATACAGGAGCTGACTTTGCAATGTCTGTGGCAATGCACGCATGAGAGGATTGAATCCATTAAAACTGGAACAATAGTTGCCTAAAAAGAAGCAGGCTATTCTGCCATTAAAGCATATGGTGAACTTGTACTTTTTGGAAAGCTGGGTGAAAGAAGGGACTTAAAAATAATCAGATTTGTCATCTTGTCCCTCCTGTAGTATAAGAGAATTACTGGAGCTGAAAGTGTTCATGCTGTAGGTACACACCAGCTGCAAACCAACTTCCAGTGCTGCTGCCTCCCCTGGGCTGCCTTCTGTACATAGCTGCAGCTTTTTCTTGTCTCCATTTCTGATCCACCACAAGCAAGAGCTGAGTCTGCTCTCCTGGTGGTAGAATTTGGGGACTCACAAGCACGTATAGCTGAACTACTGTTAATGCTATGCCCTTCCTTCCCGTTGCACAAATGGGCAAAAGGTTAATGCTGGTCTCCTGGGATGTCTCTTAGTGTCTGTTATGTGAAGTCATACATAATGCACAGGCATGGCACTGTAAAGTCAGCAGTAGGAAGGGGTGCATGTGAAGACAAAGTTCAGCAGTCTCAAGGCATCATGTAGCACTGTGACCAGTGACCACATCAAGGAACTTGTTTTGAATGGGCTAAAACCAATGTCCCAGCATGCAGGTTTGCAAAATGTGCCCCTGGGCCGGTGCAGGAGAGGAGTTCAAAACTCAGCTCTTGGAGTGTAGCTCAGTGTGCTGCTGCCTCTGCATATAAAGCTGCTGCCTTGGGTGCAGCACTTCCATGTGTCCAGATGTTATCTAGAGACTACCAAACCGTTGCTGACAAAGGGAGAGAGGGAAATGGAGATTCTCGAGTCATTACCCGTCAAATCTGAAACGAATTTCATGGACCAAGGAAAAGCCTTCAGGCCATTTTCTGAATTTCTAAGGCTAGCTGCAAACAATGACAGTGTTAAGAGCTCAAAAAAGGTCACAATAATACTTTATAATAGCAAGTGTTAGGTTGCCTAAATGCAAGGGTTGGAGGCAGCTTTCCCAGTAAATAATATATATAAACAGAAAAATAGGGGAGACAAGGTCTGTATTATTCCAGCTAACATGCAGCACTATCAGTTTAATGGAAAAAAATACCTGCAGAAGGTACAGGAGATACTGAATGCTTCTTCAAGCTGCTCTTGAGAAACTCAGTGTCTTTGTATAAAGATGAGAATGACAGCTCATAGTACATTAAAGCAAGTAGAGTTCCCAAGTCATTCAGCAGTGGCAGAAATTCACTTAAACTCAGTTTGATATAAGGCTTGTCTATTTTTTTTCCCTCTCTTCCCACCAGAATGATTGTCTGGGTCTGTATGTGTGCTCTTGCTGTCACCAGCTTGGGTGAGGTCTCTGTGTGCACACACACCATTTCTGAGCTTCGAGATGCTAAGAAACTTCCCAGCTGGTCCACTTGTGCTATTCAGATGTAAGTGTTTCAAATAACTTAGAAAAATAGTCCAAAGAGAATGTCATGGAAAGCTCAGGTTTCTTATTACCCAAACCAAAAAAGGAAGAAGGTGAAGACAAAGCCTCAGTGCCTTAATTTTATTAAGTCCCTGATAGAATAGTAGAACAATTTGGTTAGAATGGGCTTTTACAGATCATCTAGTCCAACCCCCTGCTGCAGGGAGAGACATCTTTCACTGGATCAGGTTGCTCTAAGCTTCATCTAACCTGACCCTGAACACTTAGTGCTGATAAAAGTCACTGTTAGAAACATAACATGGATAACATATGGTTAGTGGTCGAGGCAAGCGTTCAAAATGATTGTGAAGCCTGACAGCTAGTGCGAGCCCTGAGAATTTTTTACTTCCAGCTATAGGACCAGGAAAGCTACTGACAAAAATGGACATTTTGTAGTTTCTTCATAATTTTTTCAACCACACTAAGAGATGTGGAACCTCCTGAGATGCTGTTGCAGGCATACATGCCTCCTGCCTCTAAAATTCTGCTTAATCTTGAATGTAAAATCTTTGGCTGTCCTGTTTGCATTTGCAGGCAGCCAGCTGGAATAAATTCAGCTCTGTTACAATAAAAACTGGTAAGCAAGGCTTCTCTCCAATAGCATTCTTGCTGCACTTCTCTAAATCAAACCTTGGCAGTCCATAAAGTTGGAGAAAGGCAAAAGACTGAATTTAAGATTTAGCTGTAGGAGCAAGGGAGCTTGGGACCTGATTCTTTAAATGGCTTTGGATAGCAAGCTGACCTCTGTAATTACTCCTGCATCGAGCTGTGCACTGCAGTTTATGTATGTTGGGTGTCCAGGTGTGTGGTTTTGCCTGCTGGACCCATACAGGCAAATGGCAGGTTATAGATACTGAAGCAGGTGCAAGTACAAAGCATGCCATGACTAATTTGTAGGATGCCCCTATAATTTCATGCATATTAAGCCAGTTATGCAAAACAGTTTTCAGTACAGCCTTTACATTTGGAAGCACAGATTTTGCTCATTCAAGTTGATGAGTGAAAATAAAGCTCATAGCTGTTTGTATAGATTAGCATTTGAATATCAACCTACCCAGTTTGGGGGCAGAAAGGGAAATATCCCATGTGATTAGTCACACAAGTAATTCTAGGTGGCTATTTTTAAAACTCCAGTGTCAGTAAGTTATTTTGAAACAGAGTATTTCTATTTTAGTGGTTAAGTAAACTGCATTCACGTTTTGTTGCACAATATTCAGTATCCTGCAGGATTCATTTGCCAATTGCTTTTAAACATCAGCAATTCCATTACCCATTCCAACACCAGAAGAATTTGAAAGAGAGCTCCATGCAGAAATGATCTGATCCAGCAACATCAGGGTTATGTTATGTGAGCTGTGGGTTTTTTTAGGTGGAAGTAGACCAGTATATTCTGAAATTGTAATATGGATGGGGTTTTTTTTCCTAGATGAAGGAGAGCTTGCCAGCTTTTGCTGAAAGAATAAGAATTTTCACAAAACTCCTGTAGATCTACAAACTGTTCATAAATGTATTGACAGTTGGCAGCCCTGCTGTGCATGCTGTACTGTTATATATCTGCCTCCTTCACATCTGCTTTGTCGAAGGTATAAGACAGCAAGTCAAAAGTAGCTTAAGGAGGCTTAGCAGTGTCTGTAAATAAAGTGGGGGGGAAAGCTTTATTTTTCTCTTCCTTCAAGATTTTCCTTCTTTTGACGTGAAAGGGATTTTAATGAAATTCTTGAGTCTGAGAAGAGCAAGTGCAAAACAAAGAGGTCTGGCTCCTGTGTTTCCTGTGAATAATGCCTTCAGACATGACACGAAGGAGTGGAAAAGAGTATCAGCCAAATGCAGCAGGCAAAGTCTCCATTACCAGCAGAGTCGGTCTCCTGCTACTGCTTTTGCTGTCAATTAAAACAGGTAACATTAGTGCTGGGATCTCTCTGTTCACGGGGGGATATTTAGATTATAACAGGGTCTTGGCTATTTTTTTGTCTTCTCCCATAGAAAGGCTACTGCTCACTCACAGCCTGACAGCTCAGAATATCAGTGTACCTCCAAATCTCCCATTTTACAAGCAGACCAGGCTGCTTTGGTTTGTCTCCTGTGAAGTTACCTTGTGCAGAGCCAAGCCCAGCGTGGCTCCTGCGGTGGCTCGGCTGTGATGCATGGCCCTATGGATTCTGCTGACCACAGTGTGTAAATTGCACCCCTCCCTCCCTCCCAAGTCCTGCAAAGTCAAATTTAACTGGTAGAATTGAAGTACAGTGTCTGGGGCTTAGTGAAGCAAGGCAAATCCTTTCTATAAGCTATAGAGGTGACCTTTTAAACCACCTCCCACACCAAGCCTCCTCCTTTTATTTTTGACACTAAGTATAAAGCATAGGAAGGGCCAGTGAGAGGGCTGCAGTGCTTGTGCTCCGCTCCTGACTTCTAGAATTGTAAGCAAAATAAGGAATCTCTCCTGTTTGTGGTTTGACACAGTTAGAAGGACTTTGGTGCCATGACAAGTGACAGAATTAACTCAACACCCTAATTCAGGTGAACAGAGCCATTGGCCAGATTTAATCTTCCATAGGCAGTGGGTAAGCGCAGTGACAGAGCTGCTGAATCAGACGGTAGTTTAAACATCTACTTCATTTTAATTTGACAAAATGAGCCTAAGAAGTATTTTTAGGGAATGTTTAAAGTACAAAGGAAAACTTTGTTTAAAAATAGCTTTTTGACAATGTAAAATAGGTTAGTGCTTCCTTTGAGGCAAACAAACAACCCACTTAAGAATTAAGAAATTTCCAAGCAAATGATTTGGAAATCCTTCCTTCTTGAAGCATGATCAAAGTAAAGTCTTGACAGGTAGCATTTATCACAGGTAGTACCTTCTGCTCAGTAAGTACTTGATGAGGCAAAACGAAAAGTGAAAATGGTGGTTCCTAGCTACACAAGTATCTATTGTACTTAGAGCATGAAAAAAAAATCTCCCTTTAGCAAAAACCAGTTTGCACAGAAGCTGGAACTCTGCTTTGAAACTACAGACTTGGTGTTACATAAGCAGATTTCTGGTTAGAAGGAACAGAAATGGAGGAGAGGTGTTGGACTGCTCTTTCCAGCCTACCCTGCAAAGCAAGGGCAGTTGGCCACTGTCGGGCATTTATCAGGATGCTGGTCCTTCAAAATGTGCCGCATGGTGGAACTTCAGCTTTGCTTCTGCACCATCATCACATAGTCTTATGCAAAGCTCTTGAGTGCTTAATTTTCAGCTTGGAAATAGACCAAGTGAAATGAATAAGGATTACTTAGGGTCTGAGGAGAAAAATTCCAGAGGCATAGAGGACAGCTAGGGCACCTAATTATTTTCAGAATCCATAGGAAGTCAAGCACCTGGCACACACACTGCCATTGTCAATCTTTCCATAAGGCAAAAGGCATGCATTGGAGTGTTGTGCTACATTAAGAGAAAGAAGCCTCTCTATGATGAATTTCTCCTCTGTCTCAATATTCAGACTTCATTTCTTTTCATTAATTTAATTCCAAATATGGTAGCTGACATCCTTCTCAATATTCACTTTCTTCTTTCTTGCTTTCCTTGAGGTCAGACTTTGAACCAGTGTATTGTGCTGTAGGTGATGAAATGATTTTATTTTAACCCCTCCAAAAAAATAATTTAAAAGAGCAATTTTTGTTTCTCTCTTCTTTAACTTGATTTAGATGTCAAGACATTCCCTATTTGCAGAATAATGCATCCTCATTTTAATTGTTTAGCAGCAGTGAGCAGGGAGCTAACGTGGGAACTGAGAGTCTGGTGAGAATGCAAAGATGGGATCTAGGTGGTGTTTTCAAATGTTCCTGAGTTGTCAGCATGCTTAGAACTTCAGTCAACTTTTCAAGAGGAGTTATGGTGCAGTAGCAGCAGATTTCAGATCTTGCTTGTAGTCAGTCTGATAGTTCTTGAATGGGTAGAAGGTGTTCAGTTAATTATGCCCCCCATAAGAAGTGTGTGCCTTCCAGAGCAGCCGTGTTAAAATGTAGGGAGCGCTGGGTGTGTGGAAGGCATCAGCTTCTCAGATCTACTGTTCTAGATTTATGGGCACTCTTCTCTGGGCATGAAGGACAGGATCTCAGGAATGCTGATTCTGTTTTCCTGTGAGAAGTGATCCTTCTCTGTGCTTTACTGAGCAGCTGATTCTTAAAATAAGTGGACTAAAAGGGGTAAAGAGTTATTAAGCGTTTCTCACGTGTCACAGCCCCACCCCAAATACAACACGAGTATACAGCCAAAGTCAGCTCCAGCCTAATGGAACCAACTTAAAAGAATTTATTTAAAGGAATTTTTAGTTCCTTATCCACCCTTCACAGCAAATGGCCTTCAGTCAGCAGTGTTCCCTTCAGCCTAAGTACAGAGTGCTTGGTGCTGGGATCCCGTGGGACCCTGCAGTGTGGAAGGCACACGTTTTGTGGGTACCTGTGTCTGCAACTGCTGTCAAACTTGTAAATTATTTAGGAAGGTACAACTGCAAATTGCAAATAGGAGCATTACCCGTGCCATGCTTTTAGTAATTTTTGCTGGAGGTTGCAAGACTTTGCAAGGAAGGCATTCAGACTATTGGCTGCGCTCAAATACCCCAGCTTGCACTTGCAGTGAAAATGAAGCCTTTGAGACAGCTTTTTTCTTTTGCAGATGTAGACACTTAACTACAAGCCACCTGATTGTCAGCAGTGGTGAGCAATCACAGCTTCCATTCATCTTTTTGAGAGCCTCAGTGCTTGCTGCTGTTGGAAATAAGGCCACTTGTGTGTAGGTGCCTAACTTTCAGAAAGTGAGTTTGAAATTGTTTTCCCTTGAAAGGGAATTACAGTGATTTGCCTTCTTGAATGTGACTGAGCCGATCCCACGCGCTTGCATTGTCTGTGGAGTCTTGAGTTGTTCCTGGAAGGCTTTGCAGGTGACTTCAGAGGATTCAACAATCCTCAGGAGATGCCACTGCTTTTCTTCCTGTTATATGTGCTTCGTCTTTGCCTTTGATGCTGCTGCACAGGTCAAATCCTGACTGGTGTCTGTAAGTAAATGAAATGCCACCCTTGCTGTGTCCCTCTTGACCAAAGTGAGTGACAGAAGAGTTCATGCATCCCTAGTGCTCCCCAGCAGCCAGTGTATGTTCCTTGCTCTGGTTTGTGCTGTCTGCAGACAGCCTAACTTCCTCTGTATATTCTGTTACATCATGCATTTTCAAAGGTCGCAGATGCCAACAACCCATCTTGTTTTGGTAGACCTGAACAATACAGAGTGCTGTCGTCACCCAGTTGGGAAGGTGTGTGGCTTCTGTAATTGGTGCTGTATTATCTGAGAGCAAACAGATGCAAACCAAAACTGATCTGGCATGGGCATGAACCCAGTTCTTAGTCACAAACATCTATAGAGTTTTGACTTGCTGAAGGCATGATGCTTCCAGATTTCTGTTACCAACATTTCATCTTCAGCCTATTGTGAACTAGGAGCCCTTCAGGGGAGAGATTACATTCCCTCGTGATTGCTGATAAGTACAGATCACACTCTTCCCTCAGTACTCAGAAACCCTTCCTTATCAACTCCAGGTATCTGTTCTTCACGGGAAGAGTTCTTAAGGTTTTCTTCAACAAAAGGCTTTACTAAAGTCATAGAATCATAGAATGGTTTAGGTTGGAAGTTACCTCAAAGATCGTCTAGTTCCAACTCCTACCATAGGCAGGGACACTTCCCACTAGAACAGGTCACTTGAGGCCTCATCCAACCTGGCTTTGAACACCTCCAGGGAGGGACCATCCACAACCTCCCTGGGCAACCTGTGCCAGTGTCTCACCACCCTCACTGGAAAGAACTTCTTCCTACCATCTAGTTGAAATCTCCCCTCTGCCAATTTAAACCCATTACTCCTCATCCCGTTTCCCACCCCCCAGCCCTCCTGTAGGCTCTCTTCAGATACTGCAAGGCTACTACAAGGTCTCCTTGAAGCCTTTGCTTCTTCAGGCTGAAGAGCCCCAAATCTCATAGCCTGCCGTCTGTTACAGCTGTTTAGTGTAGCCTTCTTTGAGTCATTTGAAAGACTGAGCAGGGAGATTCTGGATCAAGTTATGGGTAGATTATTTTTCTTTTTAATTATATTTTTTTCTTTCTTAAGTTCCTACCCCTGTTAATGACATAAATCATCAGTAATCTCTCTTGAAATCACCGAATCATCAAATTGTATGGTTGGAAGGGACTTCTGCAGATCATCTGGTCCAGTTGCCACTGCTAGCACAAGTATGCCTAGAACAGCAAACTAACCTTGACTGAAACCACGTATGGAAGCACTGCCCCAGCTCAGAAAGCCTTCTGCTATTTCAGGCCCCCACTAATAAGGGCATGTTTTAGCAAAAAGGTGCTTGCACAGAGGCCCAGATTCAGATGGCTTTTGGCCTCTTGGCTCCTGGTTGCTGGGTCTGCGGGGACACCTCGCTGATTGGAAACATGAGGTGCTCCGGAATTTCGACTGTCTAAATCCAGGCTCAAGTGCTTTCCTTTTGCATCTTGTCAGATGTGCAGTAGAAAAATAAACTGATGGTAGCACATGAGAAATAACACAATTGCTTTTTAATTACTTGTCTGAATGGGAAACAATTATGGGGAGAGTAGACAGGAGTCTGAGCAAATGTTTAAATAGCAACTGACAAAAAAAATGGGTTTGTCTAGTGCTTTTTTTTTCCAGAACATTCCCTGTTTGCTTTGAGGCACGCTGCAGTAGGAAACGAGCATCTTTAAACGTCTTGCAGCAGCATATAGTAGTGAGATTCCCAGTGCCTGAAATGTGTTAGACATTGAGCAGACCATTCAGACAACTTTCCAAAGGGAAGAGACTGTGAGACATTTGGAATTACCTGATGCCTTGCCACTTGCCTCTTAAAATTTCTGCTCTTTCTACTTTGCTCCTCAGGCTGTGGAAGGCTCCGCTTGTTGTCTGCCGTTTGTACTTCACAATCTATGTCATTTATTGTGACCTAGAATCATAGAATCATAGAATGGTTTAGGTTGGAAGGGACCTCAAGGATCATCCAGCTCCAACCCCCTGCCATAGGCAGGGACACCTCCCACTAGAGCAGGTTGCTCAAGGCCTCATCCAGCCTGGCTTTAAACACCTCCAGGGAGGAAGCATCCACAACCTCCCTGGGCAACCTGTGCCAGTGTCTCACCACCCTCACTGTAAAGAACTTCCTCCTAACATCCAGTCGGAATCTCCCCTCTTCCAGCTTAAACCCATTCCCCCTCGTCCTGACATTACTAGACCGTGTAAATAGTCCCTCCCCACCTTTTAGCACTCTGAACATAACTGATTACCTGGTTCTAGTTTGCCTTTCCTCTTGTTTCAGTGCTTCCCTTTCCTTCTCTGCTTCTTGTATCCTCACCCACAACTTTTAAAATCTCATGCAAGTCATGGCAGTGCTGAGATACAGAATTGCCACTGAAGCAAGTGCTGATATGTGCAAAGATGTGTAAATAAGCTGAACTGTGCAAGTGTTTGAGAAACAACCATAATGCAAAAATACTCTTCTCTTTAAGGCTATTAAAGAGCTTGACCTCAGATTTGCTGAGAGTAAAGAAGATTCTCCCTTGCTTAAGCAGACTGTGTATCAAGCCATAAACTTCTCAGCTGTTTAGGTTTTTTTTATACTCACTAGACCAACAACACGAAGTAACAGAAGAAACTCTAAAAAAGAAAGTATTAGAAGAGAAGGAAATGAAATGCAGCTAAAGAAAATTGATTTTGTTTCATCAAATACTTTTTGAAGTTATGAAGTTGCGGTATTTATCTTAGAAATACTTATTTTCTGCATGGATTTCAGAGCTATAAAAATACACATTCTCCTTTGTCAACATTTTTCACTAAAAGGGCTCAGTTCAGATAGCTGGACATGCACTAATCCCTTTTTATTCTACAAGAAAGGAAAAGAATGAGAAAAAGAGAAAACAAAATTATTTGAGTCCTTAGGAGCTCAAACAAATTGTTTAAATGCTTTTTATGCCAAATTTGCATACTGAGCTGGGAAGCTCTCGGGATGATTTATACGGACTTCAGAAGTCCGAGTATTCAAACAGGACCAAGAACAAGAAATTTGAAGTGTCTCTTTTAGTTCCTGGGTTTGGTATAATTCTGTATCTCTGCACTTGGAGAGCCCTTTGTGTGAAGCCTCAAAGGAATTAGAAACTCTGACTGTTGTGGGCCAAACTGGTACATGATGGGGTGACAGTCAGGATTTCTGCCTGTCCCTGAGCTTTCTGCCTGTCCCTCTGTCACCAATGCCTACCATGTGCTGTAGCAAAGAGTTCATTGCCACAAGATGTCACTGACACGAAGAATTTAGTGAGGATCTTCGGCAGGAAATACAGCTATAAAATGCCATACCTGATGAATAAAAGACAGCTTGAAACTGCTTGGGATTGAGATGATCTGCCGTTCTTGGCATCAGGATAAATTGCCCAGTTTTCTCACTCTCCTCCCCCTTTCTTTCCCCTCAGTCTGAGCAGGGTGCAGTGTGCTGGGAGACATATAATCAACCAGGTTGGAAGAGACTTCCCAGATCATCCAGTCCAACCTATCACCCAGCCCTAGCCAGTCAACTAGACCATGGCACTAAGTGCCCCAGCCAGGCTTTGCTTCAACACCTCCAGGGACAGCAACTCCACCACCTCCCTGGGCAGCCCATTCCAATGCCAATCACTCTCTCTGCCAACAACTTCCTCCTAACATCCAGCCTAGACCTCCCCTAGCAAAACTTCAGACTGTGTCCCCTTGTTCTGTTGCTGGTGGCCTGGCAGAAGAGACCAACCCCACCTGGCGACAGCCTCCCTTCAGGTAGTTGTAGACAGCAGTGAGGTCACCCCGAGCCTCCTCTTCTGCAGGCTGCACAGCCCCAGCTCCCTCAGCCTCTCCTCACAGGGCTGTGCTCCAGGCCTCTCACCAGTTTTATTGCCCTTCTCTGGACACTTTCCAGTATCTCAGGTTTGATCCTGTTCAGTGACTCCTAACATCATATTTCCACTTTGTGTTGTAGTCAGCAACTGGTGTTTACCAGATCCTCAGTCTGTTGGATGGAAGTGACAATAATAACTTGTTTCCCAGAGATGGTGAAATGTTTAATTGCCTGAAATTGTAGTCTTGAGATGAAAATACTTGGAAACAAACGCCTTATTGGGATTCTGAATTGCTGTGCAACAGCAGCTTTCCCCATCCCCATCATCAGTATATCCACTGCATTCTGGAGAGAAATTCCTATGAAACACAACAGAAATGACAACTAATGCCAAACGTTGTGAACACTGGCTCTGCACAGCATTCACTGGTAGATTTGTGGTTGGTCATATTGGAAAAGAAGATAGTAGCTGGTCTAGCTGGAGCATGGCAGAGTTTAGAGAGGGATAAATACCCAAACCTTCTGTGCAGAAGGTCAGCACTGCCTCTGGCTAACAGCTGCTGGGATGGACTAGTGGAGAACTGATCAAGATGTTTTAAACTGTCTCACTATTTCAGGGATGCCTGCAGTGTAGATGAGATCACCTCTCAGCCCCAGATCTCCTACCCTTCGCTAAGGAAGGCATCGGTGTCTTTGGGGTTGGAGAAGTGGTTCAATGTGTTCCATGGGGCAGGTCACAGGCAGAGCTGGCAGAGTGGTCCTTGCTTAGTGCCCAGCGTGCCAGGTCCAGCTGCTGCTGTGCATGTTGACTTTGGCATGGGAAGTGTGCAAATGCTGAATAACTTAGCAGAGGTTTTGCCTTCTCCACAACACTGAGAGATTTTTCCTTATTTACTCACGGGCCCTGTAGCTGGGTGGCTGGAAAGAACTGGGAAGCTCCCTCATCAGTAGGTATGTATTAAGATGGGAATTACCATTGCTGATTCCACATTTTCTAACAGGTTTATTAGTATGAACATATTGGATTACCACTGAGTTGAGGTTCCAGACTCTGCTTCAGGCTGGATCACAATAGGAATTGAAAATACCCATTGTGGAAAAAAATTTGGAATTTCAACCCCAAAAGTGGAATGGAAATTTCTTATAGAATCATTAAGGCTGGAAAAGACCTCTAAAATCAAGTCCAACCATCAACCAAGCACTACCATGTCCACTAACATCTGTCCCAAGGTGCTACATCTACACATGTTTTAGACACCCCGAGGGATGCTGACTCCACCACTTCCCTGGGCAGTCTGGTCCAAATGTTCATACATTTGTGTGCCTGCAAAACTTTCAACTGGAAATGTTAAATATTCTCTCTGTAAGGTTTTGTTTCAGTTAGGTCAAAATGCTTCCTGGCAACTTTATCATAGGACTTTTATACTGCAGATACTTTCAGAATCGTAGAATCACAGAATCAGTCAGGGTTGGATGGGACCACAAGGATCATCTAGTTCCAACCCCCCTGCCATGGGCAGGGACACCCTACCCTAGATCAGCCTGGCCACAGCCTCATCCAGCCTGGCCTTAAACACCTCCAGGGATGAGGTCTCAACAACCTCCCTGGGCAACCCATTCCAGGCTCTCACCACTCTCATGCTGAACAACTTCCTCCTCACATCCAGGCTGACTCTCCCCACCTCCAGCTTTGCTCCATTTCCCCTAGTCCTGGCACTCCCTGAGAGCCTATAAAGTCCCTCCCCAGCTTTTTTGTAGGCCCCCTTCAGATACTGGGAGGCCACAAGAAGGTCACCTGGGAGCCTCCTCCTCTCCAAACTGAACAGCCCCAACTCTTTCAGTCTGTCCTCATAGCAGAGCTGCTCCAGCCCTCTGATCATTCTCATGGCCCTCGTCTGGACATGCTCTGGCATTTCCACATCACTCTTGTAATAGTGGCTCCAGAACTGGATGCAGTACTCCAGGTGGGGTCTCAGCAGAATGGGGTAGAGAGGGAGAATGTTTCAAGCCAGCTTCATTTATTGTGTTAGTATGAATATTTTCTCAGGAAAATAAATGTAACTGAACCTCCTGTAGCACTTATTGTGATGGTAGCCACTGGAAGGTTAATAGGAAACTGTACATGGCACTTCCAGCAAGTTACAACTTTTGATTGAAATTGTAATATGTCAGAGAGCCTTCTGTGTGGGTTAAGTTTCACAGAGGAAACTCTAACACATCCAAATGAGTCTACTAAGTAAAGTAGTAGTGAATCAAAAACACTATACAGTGTCAAGTACAGCTTCATAAAGCATTCTGCAGCATCCCAAGCTTGCTCTGATATCCCTTCCTGTGGGGGTCTCCCTTTCAAAGGCACTGCCAAGAATTTCATATGTTCTTCACAGAGGAGAATTTACTTTTGAAGGTATCCAGATGTGTGGTGGGTCAGGGCAGGATGTGCAAAATCATACTGGAGATGAAGCCAAATCTTCCTGTGATTGCCAGCTGGCCCTTGGTTGAGAAATGTCCCTAATTCCCATAATAGTGGGCCTATTTCGTGGTACTTTGAAGGGAGAACTCTCAAGAGGCTGGCCACATAAGCTGCTTTTGCATAAACACTTCAGTTCTGCTTCACCAGAAGTGGCTTAGGTACTGATAAGTGAAGCTACATGCTTTGACGTGGCAGAGAGAGCTGCTTATTTTGTGTGGGACAATTAAATTGTCTCAGGCAAGTCAGACCCACCAGAGATCCACATCTCCTGAAAGGAGGTTGTGGTGAGGTGAGTGTTGGTCTCTTCTCCCAAGTTACTAACTGTAGAGTAAGAGGAAATGGCCTGAGGTTGCACCAGGAGAGATTTAGATTGGATATTAGGATTGGAACAGGCTGTCCAGGGAGGTGGTGGAGTCACCATCACTGGAGGTGTTCAAAAAGTGTGCAGACGTGTCACTTCAGGACATCATTTAGTGGGCATGGTAGTACTGGGTTGATGGTGGGACTCAGTGGTCTTAGAGGAATTTTCCAATTTTAAAGATTCTGTAGTATCAGTGTCTTTCTAACAAGATGATTCTATATTATCAATGTCTTTCTAACGAGCTCCTTCTTGGGATAGATGGGTTCTCCTTTATAGGATGGAGTGCTTGAAGGCTTAATATGGAGGTATAAAGCTTCAACAGGTTTCATTTAAAGGTATTTTGTGCAGGTTTCTGACTGCTTTCTCTAGGGCTAAGTCAACCTTATCTGTTCAGAACTCCAATTCCAGACATTCTGTGGATGTAAATAAGTCAGGAGGTGGAGGTGTTGTAAGGTCTTGCTCTTTGCTTCCCATGTACATTACACGGGCAGGTCTGAGCCTCTTGTATCCTGAGACATGGCAGAAAACACAAGTGTTGTCATTTGGGTGGGAATTAGATATTGACTGAGCAGACGTTTTCTGGGGCTTGGAGTGTTCTCTCTAACTGATGCAGGCCTGTCTGGTTGGTATTCCCAGAATGCCCATCCTTCTTTCCCTGTGATAGCAGCCAGATGATAAATGCAGCAGAGCTCCATCCTGAGTAGTTTCACTGAGTAGTTGGTCATCTTCAGACCTTGTGTGGCTTCTTTCTCAAGGTAGTGGTGAGCAATAGATTCAGTGTGTCCATGGCTCAATCCCAGATTTCTTGCAGTGGGATACTGAAGGGAGATGTGTTTCTGGCATCCACACCTCCCCTTTCACTCACTCACTTTCAATACCATTAGCAGCCCACTAATTATTCTTGCTATATGCTCTTGGAACCTGGAAGTTCATAAAGGAAGGTGGGAATGAAGACAGGGTGGTCTTCAGCAAAGACTTAGAGATCATTTTTTTCTCTTGATCCAGCTGCTGCACAGCTACAAGGCTTGAGCTGCCAGTCAGCTTCCACGGGGAGACAGGACATTTTTGTTGCAGAACCTTCTGCACATGGTTTATTCCCCATGTCTTCCATGTGCTGTAGGGCATAGCTCATAAGCTCTGCCAGAATTTCTCCTCTGCCAGATTTTTCCAAAGCAGATGTGTTGTGAAGGATATATATGTTAAGATATTGGCAACATAAAGTTGTTAGAGTTTGTGGCTGAATGTTATTACAGAGAAAGGTCTCCTAGTGAAGTGGTTTAGGACTTCTACATGCACAGAAAATCACAGTGTGGGTATTTTTACATGTTAATAAATACAGGCAGTCAGATTCTAGACCAAAATTTGCTTTACTATGGGAAAATGAGGCATGGGCATTAGTGACTGAGTGGAAAAGCTGAGGCTCTGCTTCTGTTTCACAGACAAGAATGGAGTCTGAGGAACATTTCTAGGTAAGGTCTTGGATTCATTCGTACTTTCATATGAATGAATCAAAGAACATCTTTTGCATCTCTCCCACAGGACCTCAGATAGACAGGGAGTTGGGGCAGTGTCTTTCCTACCTACCACCTTGCTTGGAAATCATAGAATCAAGCAGGTTGGAAGAGACCTCCAAGATCATCCAGTCCAACCTAGCACCCAGCCCTGTCCAACTAAATAGACCATGGCACTATGTCTTTTTTTGAACACCTCCAGGGATGGTGACTCCACCACCTCCCTGGGCAGTCCATTCCAATGGCAAATCACTCTCTCTGTGAAGAACTTCCTCCTAACATCCAGCCTATGCCTCGTCTGGCACAGCTTGAGACTGTGTCCCCTTGTTCTGTTGCTTGTTGTTTTAAAATCAAGAGATTTTGAGACTTCAGCAGGTTTTACTGTAGCTGAGCATTGCAGGTGGTGTCATCAGCTGGTGTGGTGCATACTAAGCAGGCATGTTGGGATTTAACCAGCATATCTACCTAGGGTAGGAATATTTGCAGACCACAAAGATTAGTAGAGCTAGAATAAATGGCATTCCATTATTTTGTTATGGGTATCAATTACAGTATAAATCTGCCTTGAGAGAATGGTTGGCTTCTTTGAGATGCTGTTTTCCACTTTGCCTTTTTGTTCCTGATAGAATTGCACTGGAAGACTCCACCCAAACCATAAGTTTGCCTGTTATCAAATACAGCATTTCAGCTATCAATGGAGGATTTAGTGTGCTCTGCTATGAAGTCAGGCTCTTTTATATGAATGTTGATATAAGCATAAAATAGTTTAACATTTAGAGCAGATTCGAGGATCGTGACCAGAAGTGATTGATAGTGCCTCGTCAAAATGAATTTCATATTAAGTGATTTCTGCCCAAGGAGTTTTAGATGCAGGGGGCAGCTGAAAAATATTATTCTGTTTCATTTTATTGTTTTCTTGTTGCTGTTGGCAGATGTCTAACCTACTGCCTGTTTCTACTGTATTGGGCTGCAGAGGGAGAAAAATAAATAGTGGATCTTTAAAAAAACCCCAATCTTTTATTAATAGGGGAGGAATTAAAAACAAGCAAAAATCCATATTTTCATTAAATGTTTCATGAAGAGTCCTTGTTTTATGGAAACATTTTTTAAATCTTTGTTGGACAGCCAGGTTCTTGCAGGCTGAGCTATTCCTGCTAAATACCAAAATATTTGAGCACGGGGGGAAGAGCAGCTGTAAGAGTCACCCCATGTGCATTTATTTCCTCAGGCAACTCACGTAAGCATTCTTTCAAAATTTACCCCCACAGTGTGGGTGAGAGGATTAATTCTGTTTGTTGTGAGCCAGGGTTGTACCCTTAGGCCCATGCCCAGCTGAGTGTGCTGCAGAGAGATGTAGGATGATAAAAACATTCCCCCAGACAATACCCAACTGAGGCTTCTGCTCTGCGTTACGGAATCATAGAATTGTTTCAGTTGGAAAAGATCTCTAAGATCATCAAGCCCAACCGTCAACCCAACACCACCATGCCCACTAAACCATGTCTCTCCTGTGAGGAGAGATGGAGGGACTTGGGGTTGTTCAGTCTGGAGAGGAGAAGGCTCTGAGGTGACCTTCTTGTGGCCTTTCTGTATTTTAAGGGGGCCTGCAGGAGAGTCGGGGAGAGACTCTTTAGGATGTCAGGTAGTGATAGGACTGGGAGGAATGGAACAAAGCTAGAAATAGGTAGGTTCAGACTGGATGTTAGGAAGAAGTTCTACACCATGAGGGTGGTGAGACCCTGGAATAGGTTGCCCAAGGAGGTGGTGGAAGCCTCATCCCTGAAGGTGTTTAAGGCCAGGCTGGATGAGGCTCTAGATAGCCTGATCTAATGTGAGGTGTTCCTGCCCATGGAAGGGAGGTTGGAACTAGATGATCCTTGTGGTCCCTTCCAACCATGATTGATTCTATGATTTTATTATTCTGTGTCCTCAAATACCCTGGTATCTACATGGTTTAACATCTTCAGGGACAGCAACTCCACCACCTCCCTGGGCAGCCTGTTCCAATGTCTGATCACTCTTGAAGTAGAGAAATTTTTCCTATTATCCAACCTAAACTAACCCTGGTGCAACTTGAGGCCATTTCTTCTCTTTCTGCCACTCCAGTATTACTGGAGTGGCTGCAGAATCGTAGAATCAGCCAGGTTGACCTCCAAGGTCATCCACTCCAACCTAGCACCCAGCCCTGTCCAATCAACCAGACCATGGCACTAAGTTCCCCATCCAGTCTTTGCTTGAACACACCTCCAGGGACGGCAACTCCACCACCTCCCTGGGCAGCCCAATCCAATGCAAATCACTCTGTCTGGCAACAACTTCCTCCTAACACCCAGCCTATACTTCCCCTGGCACTACTTGAGACTGAGTCCCCTTGTTCTGTTGCTGGTTGCCTGGCAGAAGAGACCAACCCCACCTGGCTACAGCCTCCCTTCAGGTAGTTGCAGACAGAGGCTGTGCAAAACTGGCAGGGAGGAAGGAGATTTTCTGTAAGGAAAAGCAGCATAGCTAAAGCAAACAGAGCTGAAATCACTTCACAGGCAACTTTTTGAGGACTCCCTTTGCTGGCTGGGAAATAGAGTGGGAACATCCGTTGATGTGCATTCACTCAAGAATTTTACCACCCAACTTCTCAGTACTTTAAAGGCAAGATTAATGAGCACTTTATCCAGTGCATACGAGCTGCCTATCAAGAATATTTTCAACAGTGCACCAGTGATACACTGCAGATAGTGCTGACAGAAGCTAAAGTGAAATGTCATACTTTCAGATCTGACGCTGTGTGCAGTTGGAAGAGGGCCTGTGCTGCCTTCAGAGACTGACAGCTAAATCCTTCATTCTTTCAGCTTCCAACATATGGCATGAAGTAGGGTGTGAAAGATAAATTTCTTTGGATAGGTGCAGAAAATATGTGCAACATTTTTACTGGTTGGCTGCATAGAAAGATCAAAACAGAAGTGTTTTCCAAGAGCAGGGATTTAAGGCTTTGAAATGGCACATCCAGATTGTCCATATTAGTGCTGGGCACCTGTGTGGAGGAGTTAATGGAATTCTCTGTATGCCTGGCAGTGACAGCTGGAGAGGGGATGGATGAGGGAGGCCACAGGAGTTCCCTGCCTGCCCTCAGTTGCCTCATGCTAATGTTGTTGTTAAAATTAAGTTGGAGGAAAGTTCCAAATCTGACTCAACTTCTCTCTCCATCACTGGAAGGTGTTGCTAATGCCATGCTGCTGCCTCTGTAAGCACACCACTATATGGCTATGTGCATCACAGACTCCTGAGCTGTCTCAGGATGTTGAGATGGGATTGACTGGCACAAAATGGTCATAATCATTGATTACCCTGATACAAAAGTTTGCTGTGTGCTTAATGCTGTGTTGCTTAAAGATTTTGTCTTTACAACTGAAGCAAAATTCATCATATAGGTGGGTGTTCTAGCCAGACAGAAGATAAAATATTCATCTTGATTAGCTCAAAGTAAACAGATGTTCTCTGATGCCAATGTTGCTAAAAACTATACTCATAACTGTATATTTTAGGATCAATGAAATTCACTCTCTCAGGAGATCTGAGCTATTGTGAGTCTACAAGCAATATAACCAGGCAGACATAGAAACCAGTGCATAAATATGTGATGATCATACAGAGAACATGAAAATTTGCTACTTTAGAATGAAAAAAATCACCTTTCTATTGGCCTGATATAAGAATTAAGGGGAAAAAAATCATCCTGGTCAAATCTGTCCCTTTTTTCAGACCTCCACCCTTATCCATCTCTCCATTTGCAGTCTGTTCTCTTCTGTTCGGTACACCAGGGCTGACTTTTTGCTCTGCTGTTGTGCTGTCCCCCCAGATAGCAACTCCTCTTACCCAGAAAGACATTGCTTGTTTCTGGCATGCAATTTAAGGAGAATTCTCTGACACACACTTTGAGGTGTTATATATCAACTCCTTAAAACATTGCCCAGAACAAGTTATGTTTGCACCATTCCCTTTTCACCTGCGAGTTGGCGACAGAAGCACTCAGTGGGAATACTTGCAATAGAAAATGCAAATCTAAAAGGCCTCTTTTTGGTAAGTGTGGGAATCAAATACCTCTGAAAGCTGCTTAACGTGTCCTGTTCTCAAAATATGACAAGATTTCACTTTTCAGGGAATGCTGGAAAATGATTCTATTTGTACCTTTGTCACAAGCCCACTGTTGCGTGCTTTTGCATGGTCTCGGTACAATAGCTGATGGCAGTGATGTGTTTAAATTTTAACGTGAAATGTGGTCACCTAGGACACACTTTGACCTTCTCAGTGGTTTAAAAGCTAACTACTGCCACTTCCATGCTTTCTATAAAGGTTCCTCAGACTGCCAACAGAGGAGGATATGCTCCAGCCAAACAAAGCGGAGAAGATGCTCAGAGGGCTGAAGCACCTCTGCTATGAGAACAGGCTGAGAGAGTTGGGGCTCTGCAGCCTGGAGAAGAGAAGGCTTCGAAGAGACCTTAGAGTGGCTTTGCAGTGTCTGAAGGGAGCCTACAGGAAGGCTGGGGAGGGACTATTGACAAGGTCTGGTAATGTCAGGATGAGGGGTAATGGGTTTAAACTGGAAGAGGGGAGGTTTAGACTGGATGTTAGGAGGAAGTTCTTTACAGTGAGGATGGTGAGACACTGGAACAGGTTGCCCAGGGAGGTTGTGGATGCTTCCTCCCTGGAGGTGTTTAAGGCCAGACTGGATGAGGCCTTGAGCAACCTGTTCTAGTGGGAGGTGTCCCTGTTTATGACAGGGGGTTGGAGCTGGATGATCCTTGAGGTCCCTTCCAACCTCAACCATTCTGTGATTCTGTGAACACTGAAAAGCTCAGCACAGAGCAGCCCAGAACATGTGTAGAGCATTTGAAGTCTGCTGTCCTCAAGCAGTAATGCACCTGCTAATGGAAACAAATCTAGTCCCCCAGGTTAATAGCTGTGCCATGGATAGCAGTAAGACCGGGGAGAGGTATGATGTTAACTTGCTCTGCTTACAGCTCTAGGATTTATTCTGCCTTTCTCCTGGACTCACACTTTTCTTGCAATCAGAGAACGAGTCTGAATGCTGAACATTCCAACAAACTGTTTACATTTCAGCATCATCATCAGATTTATTAAGGCAGCACCTCTGCAGGATGGAACCTAGTTTGGAGGCTAATAATAATAGCAATAATTTGTATAGAGAGGTGCTTTCTAACCTGGATAATTCTAAGGCATTTGGCAAATGCATTTCACCTTGGTCTTGCAGCACTGCTTGTACAAAAAGATAGAACATCTGTCGACAGGGAAATGGCTTTAAATTGCCAGCTTTAGGGACAAATATGTTCCTTTCTCTCCTCCCCTCAGTAAAGTAGCTCTGCCCTGGACCATGATACCAAAGGATTACAGCCTGTGCGTTAGGCAGGCATCCATTTTCCCAGGTGGAGAGACAGGAATGACAGAAATGTTGCCTCTGTAGGGATTCCTGGAGGCCTGAACCTGTGGGAACTCTGCTCCTAGAGGGAGGCAGAAAATGGAGATGGTACAATTTACTGGAATGTAAATTGGGAATAATGCCTGTGAAAGCTGTGAATGTGCTACTATTAAAGACAAGAGAGAAATTAGACTCCAGCTGCAGTTATGGATACGTGCCCTGGCTATTTGCTGTAATAACCCAAAGGAACAGACACCTCTGAGTGTATTCTTGTTTTTATTTCTCCTTTTTGGTTACAAACCACCTCATTTATGTATAGTTGATTGATACCATTTCTCTGCTTAGCACTTTATGAGCAAATGAAACTGCCTGCAAAGTTGCCAGTTAGTTCCAGCTGAGCTTGGAAGCCTGCCCATTAGAGCCAGCTGTAATTCCGCATCAGACTAACCCGGCACTGGCTTTCAGTCTCTGCTGATCCAAGCTGGCACCCACTGGGTGGATGAAGTAGGAAAATGTTTTATCTCAGATTTTTGCAACCTGATCCCTATCCTGATGTTTAACAGTTCAGGAATGCAGAGGAAAAAGATCTAAGTTGCATGACATCCTATGTTGAGTTCTCATCTAGGATATTAAGCTTCCTGTCTCACACTCTATGCCCCATCTCTTCAGAAATGGTTTAATGTATAGCTTTGGTTTGGGGAAAAATATTGGAGGCAACCCCATAATGTTTCTTTTACAGCTTTTTGTGCTGTAGCTGCACCTTACCTATGGCTCTGGCATCCAGTCTCATTTTGACTCTCTTTACAATTGCTGTCAAGAGAAGGAGTGGAAAACCAATATTGGTTGCACTGAATTAAAGCCTGGTCCTGATGCCCTGCTGGTATTGTTAAATAAATGCCAGTCTTCTGTGCTTGGCAGAATGTGGGTGGTGGGTAAATCTGAGCTCATGTGTATAGTGAAGTCTGTAGGCAGCAGGGCAGGTGGGAACCTGTTAACTTTCTTCAGGCATCTGTGGAGTAGCACCTAGTTACCTTCATTCCCCTAGAAATGGAATATTCCCCTTTAAATCTGGATGGTGGTGTAAATCCAGTGAAGATTTAATGACAGTATTTTAGTGACAGTGGAAGAGAGAGCTGGCTGGAGAGCTTTCTTTTGCATCCCCACTGGCCCTGGAAGGGACAGTAGGTCTCTGAGAGACATGCCATGATGACAGACTGCCTTTTCTCCCTCTCTGTTCCCCCAAGTATCTTCATGTTATGACCTTTAGGCAGGCTGGATGCTGAGCTATGATAGAAGCTGTGCAAGATGTAAAAGCATCATAAGCAAAGAGAATCATGCATTGATTTTTGCAGTTTGTGCATTTGCCAGTGTGCAGCAGGAAAAAGTTTGTGGCACATGCTGCTTTCACTCTTTCTTTTAAAAGTGGATCTTCTCAATGTCAAAGGGACTACACAAAAAGCAAAAAGACGATGGTGGATGTTAGCGAGCAGTGCTGAGAAAAGCCCAGGAAGTGATTATTGCTGGCCAGAGTGGTCATAGTACTGGAGGCATTAATGTGTGTAATTCAGAAACTGCAGACCATCAGTTCAGGCAGGGATGGCAACTGATTGCATTGTACTGCTTGTGTTCCTCTCGAGATACTGCATCATGGCCTCTCTGCATGCACAGATTCTGTGCTTTGGTGTGGTGGTTTGGGTGTTACCTGCCCCCCATACGTTAGAAATCACCCAGACTGGACTCAGCTGGCTCTGGAAATTGAATGAAGCTTTTATATTTACAGCTTAGCACAATATACAAGCAGATAGTTACAGTATATACAGTTATAGACAGAAATAGACAAGTTAAAAGGGAATATGGAAACACAACAGCCCTCCCAGAAACCTGAGTCCCCAGGAGGGGCTCCCAACCGCCCTTCCACCTTCTCCCACCCTTCTCTACCATACTCCAGACGTTGCCTTGTGCCCAAGGAAGAATAGAGGGTCAGCCAGGGGGGTTAGGAAGCAGGTGGATTAATCAGGTTAGGTGAGAGAGAGAGAATGCAGCCCAAAGCCCAGGCAGTGACCAGATGTCTTATCTATATTTACAGTCTTGTTCTTATATCTCTCAGCAAGCCTATGAGTGAAGTAGACATCACCATTGTTTCTCTTTCACAGCCAGTAATCTGGTTCTTCTCATCAAAATATTCTAGCTAGCTTCAAACTGGCACATTTGGATACCTGTTCTGCTGACAGGCAGCTCCCATTCCATGCAAAGCACAATTTGAACCTGAAAATTGCTTAGGACAGCCAGAGTCTAGGAAAATGGAATAATAAATGGACCACAGGGTTAAGTTACTTTACAAAATAAAGAAGCATCCTTTGTCATGGATCTGGATAGGTAGTGACTAATATTACAATTCTAGAGATGTTGAGTGTGAAAATGATCTTATTATATTAGTCTAATCACAGAATTAGGTTAGCTCATTAAACAGATTACTTGGAAAATCATCCCCATGTTACAGAGGTTAGTGGATACCCCAATTTTCCACTTGTTCAAACTCAGCTCACAGAGTACAGATTAAGTTCACTGCATCTGCTCTTTGGCTTGTTGGATTTCAGGATGCTCCAAGCATTTGGCCTCCTGGAACCCAAAAATTGAAGAGACTGGACAGCATCTCTAAAAGAGGTTCAGCTGATGGGTTTGTAGAGTTGCTACCCTGCCTAGAAAGTGGGATAAGCAGCTTCTGATTCACTTTTCTTCCTCAGCTGTAGCTTTAAGAACTAATGTAACAAATAATTAAAGCTAGACTTTTCAAAAGAAGCTAAGCCAATTAGACTCAAAATACAATGGAAAGTCAAGGTGAGTTAGGCTTCTAATTCCCTTAGGGTCTAATTTCCAACAAAGTCTAAAATTATGTTAAGCCTATTAATGCAATATGAAATGATAAGTGTTTCATAAGAAATTATCTTGTGTAGCTATCAGTTTACTTTAACTTGGCAATGCAGATTCTCTTCCACAAGGGGAAAAGACAAGCAAGAGAAAGCAGTAGAAATTGTCTGGCAGTTAAACCTGTTTAGCTATAGAGGGGAGATTTAGTCAGACTCCTTTGGAAGACAGAGATCCTCTATGGAAGAAGTTTATTGTGACTAAAGGCTAAAAGTAATCACAGTCCTTGGTGGTTCTTTGCAGGCTGGAGAGCCTCTCAGCCCCAGGGCCTCTTTTTCATGTGTATGACAGCCTTATCTGGTCCCAGTGCCAGTGTCCTACCCACAGACTGTGGCCTCTGGATGGGAGACTTCAAGTGCACGTTTGGGAACTGCCTTCTCCATTACTCTCAGGAAAGTCCTGCTGATCCTACAACTAGGAGTTCTTTAAAAATAATGTCCTTGGAACTTACTCTTTCATCAGAGAAACAGTGAGGGAAAAAAAGCTATTCAATTATTGTAACCTATACAATAGGTCTTCTGAAGCCCAGCCATGTCACCGAGTAATATGTGGAGTGTAAAATGTCTTAAGGCACCTCTCTTGGCTTTGGAGTCTCAGATATAAAGGAGTAACAAGTTACACCGTGCCAGGTGATCTATCACTCTCTATTTCTGCCTTAGTACCTCACGAGAGTAATCTGGATTAGTTGAGACCATGGTGAAGCCAGAGAGGCTGTTGGATGGGTTTCCACTCAGCACAGCTTGTTTTGCTGCTAGTGTGCTCTTGCATTGTCTGTGGCATAGAATCATATAGAATCATAGAATCAGCCAGGTTGGAAGAGACCTCCAAGCTCATCCAGTCCAACCTAGCACCCAGCTCTATCCAATCAACTAGACCATGGCACTAAGTGCCTCATCCAGGCTTTGCTTCAGCACCTCCAGGGATGGTGACTCCACCACCTTCCTGGACAGCCCATTCCAATGCCAGTCACCCCCTCTGTGAAGAACTTCCTCCTAACATCCAGCCTAGACCTCCCCTGGCACAACTTCAGACTGTGTCCCCTTACTAATGTATTTATTCCAACACAGAAATGCAGACATGGACTCTGTGTGAGAGACAGCAAATTTTGTGTCATTTTAGCTCTGGATGTAGATCAGCACTTGTTGTGCAGTGAAAACGCTGAGAAGTTGAATTCCTCTTTGATAGCAAAGCAGAGGTGTGGTCAAGCACAGAGTATAGCCTGCACTGCACCATCCTCTTGTCGCCTTTTCATTTAGGCAAGCTGTATGCATAGTATGGGCACATATGGGAAAGTGAGCTTTCCAGAATCTTCTTTGAAACTCCTCCTCATAAAAGAGGTCTGACATTTGGGGGAAATTTGTGACACTTTCCCAAGCCCCTGTGACTAGAAATGACCTATTTGGGTTCTGCAGACTGCAGAGAGCTTTTGCAGGCACAGAATCTTGCTAAACTCCTAAGGGCTTTGTGCAAACTCGTTGCAGCTACCCGATTGCAGCAGTGGGAACGTGGTCAGAGCTCACACAGATCAGTGTGATCAAAAGCAATGCCACATGGACTCCAGGCCATTCAATGTGAATTATACCAGAGAGGTTTATTGATCATTTTGGCTCTCATTATATAGTCTCTGAGCATAGAGCACACGCCTAGACATTAGGAAATTTAGGCAAGAACAACCCAGTCCTTTACATAACCACGCCTTGTTTTTCTCCTTAATGAGATGTCCACTTATCTATCCTTCCTCAGATAATGTAGCCAGCAGCTGTGGGAATCAAGGCCAGCACTCAATTGTTATTATTTTTCTCACATTCCATTCCCACGCAACCTTTTCCTTCCACCCGGATGAAAC
The DNA here is from genome assembly GCA_013400475.1 of Tricholaema leucomelas. Classification (NCBI taxonomy): domain Eukaryota; kingdom Metazoa; phylum Chordata; class Aves; order Piciformes; family Lybiidae; genus Tricholaema lacrymosa; species Tricholaema leucomelas. The sequence goes on along the minus strand of WAAF01005168.1, from coordinate 1,004,795 downwards.
ATCAGGATTAGGAGCTTTTGCTTATATTTCTCTGTAATGAGGAAAAAAAAAGAAGATGAGAATTTAATCAATCTGGATGCAAATTGTGTGAGAGACACAGACACCACAATCCCTACCCCGAGTTTAGAACCATAGAATGATTTAGGTTAGAAGGGACCTCAAGGGTCATCCAGCTCCAACCCCATGCCATAGGCAGGGACACCTCCCACTAGAGCAGGTTGCTGATAAAATGGCTTCATCGAGTGCTTACAACTGGTTTGGTTTTGGTTTGTTTACTCTTTAACTTTGTAGACGTTCCGATTTTGCAGTTAATTATTTCAGCATGCATGAAACTCTTGCACTGAGTGGATTTGCGCCGTTGAAACGAAAGAGGGAAACAAACCAACTGTCGGTAATTAGACACATTGCACCTATCTGCGTGCGCATCTTAAAAGCACAAAAACTGCCTCTGTTTGTGCTGGAGCCTCGGATTTGATGGCATTCAGTAAATCTAATTATAGGCTGTGGGAATTTGCAGAAGTCCCCAAGTGCTTATGTACAGTCTACCAGTTTTTTCCCCAAAGTGCTTTGATGGATTTTGCAATTAATCCTCAGGTTCATTTGGTTGGAATTTAGAATGTTTTGGGTTACATCTGTTACCGGTTGTGTGGTGCAGGTTTACCCTACAAGAGTGTGTCCTTTGCCTGCTCTCGTACGTGTGGTTTTTCTTACCTAGCAGTAATATGTCTCATATAAGTTTCAAATGAGAATGGAATCAAAGAAATGGAGCTTGCTTAATTCCCGAAAGATTTTGAGTACTGCAGGCGCTGTTGAGGTGCTGAAGATAGCAGGAGAACAAAGAAATCCAATTAAAATAACATTTCTTTTCAACATCCTTTCTTACCTGTTTTCTGTGAAATACACCATCCTGTTAATTTTCTACTACATCACCAGGACCCATAAAATCTGAGGCACTTCACTTAGTTCTGAGGTGTCCTTTGGTAGAAAGGAGGTTTTTTTCCTAGATGAAGCCCTAGAAACGTCTTATCTTTCTATTGCTCTAAATACTCTTTCTTTCTTGTCTCTTGCTTCTGGCCCCTGGCTCTAAAGCTGCTTCTGGAAGGAAAAAAAATGCAGAAGAATATGCTCCAAGGAAGATCAGCTTTGAAAGTCCTCTGACTTCTCCCCTGCTGGTCTAGAAATGCAGGACAGAAGTCGATAGAGGAGCTGGACGTCTCTGTGTCTTGATTAATTATTCTCACGGTGCCTCTTTGGCTAGAATTTGGCTGGATAAAGTTCCCTGGTAACTTAAAAAAAAAGGAAAGAAAAGAAAGAGTCTTATTAAATCTGAATGCTTGCACTTTACCTGCTCATTTCACATCAGGATTTGAAGCGCTCTCCGAAATGAGTATTTGAAACCCTCTTAAACAGCACGGCTGGGATTTCAGTGCCCAATATTCCTGCTTTCAATGAGAGGAGCACGGTTGATGCTCAGCACCCCGGCAGCGTCTGCCTGCTAATTTCTTCCTCAATTGCAGCACATCCCCAGGGGCCACTGCTGCTGCTTGGAACTGGAGGGCTCTTTGCTTCAGCCAGGTACCACTGAGCCCCGAGCTCACCTCTTCCGTCCAAACTCTGCCTCTTCACACATGCACATTTTCCTGTTCTGGGATAATTCTGGACCTGGCAGCATCTCTTTGCTGATACTTTACAAAAGCCCTACCCCGGTTGGTTCCTGGCAGATAAAGCTTTTTCTTTGCCTGACTTGGGCTACGTCCCTCAGTGCCCTGGGGAGCAGTAAGCATCTGAAGGGGTCATTCTATGCTCTGATTGCAAACTTCTAATGATCTCATAGCTTCACAGCCACGAATACCTGACAGCACAGTCAGCCAACAGAGTTATTCCCGAGGATTACCTTTGCTGCTTGCACGGGTAATTCCTGGGATGACCTTCTGCATTTGAACACATTGTAGAAAGGCACTTGTGAGATGATCCCAGCAGTGTCTTTATAAATCTTAGCAGTACATGACAGACAGCAGTTAGCAGAAACAGCAGGCAGAGTGGCCTTTGAGACTCTGCAAAAGGGATACTCTGACACGTTATCCGTCAGTGAGGGGAAGTCGCTTGGGAGTTGCTTTTGTATCACTGCAGGGGAGTACAAGGAGCTGCTGAATAAAAAGTGGGTTTAATCAGACTTACTTGGTGATATCCCTTCACCTCAGCCTCCTGATTGTATCTTCCACAGTGAGGAGCTAGTTAATTTTAATGATAAAAGGGGAGAATCTCCTTATTGAAATTTAAATTAGGTTAATGACTAGTGATATGACTAAAGGGTATCATTTACAAAACACAAATCCCTTATGCAAAAGTGTGTGTGTGCAGTGGCACAGGTGGAAATTCCTCCATTGTGATTTGACTCAAAGCCAAAACTCAAACACCAAAATCCTGTTAACATTTCCAAGGCTAAAAAACATACAGTTGCAGTGTGTCTTTGCTTCTTGGAAAGAAGAGTCTGCCTTTGAGCAGGTCAAACTCCTGCCTGAAGCTTTCCTCCCTACTTTCCTCCCCCGGATCTTGAGATAGACTCTACCCCTGCTTCCAAAGCAGGCTGGGATCAGATGTTCCCTTTCTTGTAGCTAAAATCAGATTTTTAGGGATGGAGCCTCTTTTCAATCACCTAATGAAGTTACCAGGTTTACTGCAAAGTTTCAATCACTGGGGGCCAACCATCTGTCTGCATGTGTTGCGATGGGAATGGAGCCTCTCTGACCCCTTGCCCTTAGTTATTTGTAACTCATGTTTCAGCAGAAACTGCTGAGATGTTGGTCTCTCTTGGCAAACTGGTTCTTGTGTGTTCACACTGGACCTTACAACAGTGCTTAGTACCAAAAAAACCTTGGTAAACACAGATCTCTTGATGTGATAGCAGTGTCCAGTTTAAATCATGATGCAGGCAAGATATGAGTATTCAGCCAAGCTCATTCTAATCCAAGTGGTACAACCCAAAGTGCTCATGTGACGCACAATGCTAGGAGTGAGTGGATCAGCAAAGGAGTGATGGGCTGGATCACCAGCCTCAGCATCATTTTCTCTTCTGCATGCAGTCATGCACTTTGCTCCAGGCATGTGAAGCTCTGTTTGTCTCCTATCTATGTTCAGAGTTACACCTTTGAGTAGGTGGGAATTAAATGAAGGATGTGGAAGTGAGGGAAAGAAGATGGAGGACTTCCAGCCTATGTGGCAATAGTCAGAAGGCTTTCTCTGACTAGAGGAGTGACATCACCTGCTCTTATGCCCCTGATGTGGACAGAAAAGTGATCACAAATGTAGAGAAATGCAGGATGCATTTCCTCAAATCTTCCATGCCCCCCTGCTCAGCCACTACAAACCTGTCACCTTTAATCTGTGCAGGCACACTCCAGGTATGGGCTGTCCATCACAGAAAGATAGAAAAGTCTATCTTTCTGTGCAAAGATAGATGCAAAAGGTCTAATAAACTTTTGAGGTACCATTTAGTTAAAATACTTGCCCCTGTTAAGGAACATTGAGCTCTCTACACGGTGTTTTTGGTTGTAGATGAGTTGGTCATCACTGTGGCCCTTAAAACTACATAGAACTAAATGTGTTTCTGTACTCTCCTGGTCGGCTGGTGCCTGGCTGCTCAGATGTGCAGGAGAACATCACTCAGACAGGTACTAATGGGCAGCACAGTGCAGCAATGAACATCAGTTTCCCATTAGAACCAAATGTTTCCTGGTGTTTGTACAAGCTGTGGTGTGCATGAAATAAAAACCTCTGACGTTTATGAGGTTCTTTACAATATAGGAGCAAACATTTACTTTTAGTGTCTTAATTTCATATGGGCCTTTTACTTGCCTGGTGCGTTCAGTGACAACCTTGAAGGACAAGAATGACATTAAAGCACCACACTGAATTGCTGGTAATTTGTATAACAGAACTCATACTTTTTCTTATCATTACCCATTTTATGAACATGATTTGACTTCAGAGTGCACTCAGGAGATGCATGCAGGCTTTCTGAAGTCATCTCAGTGAGAAGTTATACTGTTTTTCTATCCAATGGGAGCCTGGAAAAACCCCACATTTTAAGGTAAATTAATTAGGAGATGCTGCAGCTTAAATGAGCACAGCAGTAATAATAAAGGCAGGTGCTCGAAACAAACAGGTTCATACACTGGGGGTTGCAATAGATGACCTTTAAAGGTCTTTTCTAACCCAAACCATTCTAGGATCCTGTGATTTGCATCTTATAAATAAATGCAGTCAGAGAAGGGAATATAGGAAGTATTTCTGGAAAACAAATGGAAGTGAGTCAGCTGAAGGAAACGAGGTTTAGAATCACAGAATCAAATCATAGAATCAACCAGGTTGGAAGAGACCTCCAAGATCATCCAGTCCAACCTAGCACCCAGCCCTAGACAATCAACCAGACCATGGCACTAAGTGTTCTTTTCTTGAACATCTCCAGGGACGGCAACTCCACCGCCTCCCTGGGCAGCCCATTCCAATGCCAATCATTCTCTCTGTGAAGAACTTCCTCCTAACATCCAGCCTAGACCTCACCCAGCACAACTTGAGACTGTGCTCCCTTGTTCTGTTGCCTGAGAGAAGAGACCAAACCCCGCCTGGCTACAGCCTCCCTTCAGGTAGTTGTAGACAGCAATGAGGTCACCTCTGAGCTTCCTCTTCTCCAGGCTAAACAACAAGATAAACAACCTTTATGAAGTGAAATGATACCAAATCCTTGGACTGACAGCAAATACTGACTAACCCCACCTGTGTCCCTAAGAAAGAAAGTTAGAAAATGGATATGGAAGAGTTGCTTTTGTAGGTTGGCCTTGAGCTGTTCACACTGTTATTTGTGTGATGGTTAGGATTAAACCTCTGAGTGTTCTAGAGACGGTAGGTGAGGCTTATACCAGTAGATCAAATCAGAAAGTACAAATCAAAAAGAGCAGGAGGTTCAGGATGGTTTTTAAATGAGTGAGACCACAAAAAGCATGTCAGGAGTGGGCACTAAAATGAAAAATGCTTTCAGTGTCTGCTGCCTGTTCCCTCATGCAGCTGCCCTGGCTTCAAGTGAAAAGTGAATAGAGATAGACCTTTATGATATTAAAACATGCAACTGATAAGAGTAAGGACTGTGTATCTTTGTACTTGCAGCTATGAGTGTTCATGCTATGATTACAAGGTGAGCACAGGATGTGCTACATATTTTAATCTTCTCTAGGTGATGGGCTGTTTGGGGCATGGCAATTATGGTCTGGATCCTACATTGCACACCAGGGGTCTGCTGCCAGCATCTAACAAAGTAATGATAAACCGCGAAGTAATAAATAAAACATAGCATTTGTTGACCCAGCACTCAGGGCTTAAGGTCGGTTTTGGAGCTCAGCATAGAAAATGCTGTTGAGAAAAGTACTGAGTTCTGATAACAGTTTGGAGGCTGAAAGCTGTTTGCCTTTTTCTCTGTGGGAATAATCTAAGAGCAGTTCCTGAATGGAAGAGCAGTGGAAATGGTGATGGCAGCATTGTGTGTAGTCTGCTTGAATTTAAGGCACTGGCATTGGCAGCTCTCAGCATTGCATAGAATTGGCATTTGCCCACTGTGTGTTTTCACTTAGTATGAAATGAAATCCATTAATGTGGCAGTGCTTCAGCACACACTTCAGAGAAGAGGAGCTGCATGGCATGTGGAGGGATATATTTCATACCCATGCCTCCTGGGAGAGAGGGTGGGAGTCTGGGGTAGCAGCTTCTTGGAGTGTTCCTGGTGTTGATATTCAGACTCTGGCCTAAGCAGCTCCCAGCCCTGGCACTGGCACCCAAGGCTCTGAGTACTCAGCCCTCTCAGCCTTCCTCACTGGGTTTCGTATCCAGGTCTCCAGCTTGGGGGCAGCCAGCATGAGCTTGTACAGTGCTGTTTGAAGTGCACTTCAATTTTTTGAGCAAGTGACCTTTTGCAGCAATAATCTCTTCTCTTATGCTACATAAATGCTCACGAGATCCAAGCCTGCACAGCTCACAAGAGCTGGGGTCACTCCCCATCTGGAGTCTGAGGAACATGAGTTCTTTACCTTCAGTGTGTTTGAATGGCTCCAAGGGATATTATGCAGAATCAGGAGAAATCCAGTCCTGGATGCTGATCAGGTTTTACTGTTTGTCCTCTGAGGAGGACCATCAGATGCTGAGAGTATCCATTCCCAAACTTCTGTAGTGTTGTGCCCTTCCTCCCTGAAGACCCCAGGCAAGCAGCACTGTATGTGCAAGGACAGAACACAGCTCACCACTAAACTTGGGCTGGAAAGACCTGAGAAGAGTTATCCTGCCATCAAGCCATACAACACTGCACAATGCAATTCCTGTCGCCATTATGCATAGGTGAGCTGTGAGACTTGACCACAAACCGACAGTCAGTAGTGGTACACTGAGGACTGGGTAAGAACAAGTGTTTTAGCCAAGTATGTTCCAACATGCTTTAAAGTCTTCTGCATTAATCAGTAGGTTGTCAGAGCCTCAGAGTTATTACTTTTTAATAGCATTTTTTTATTCCTTGCTAATTATAAGGTGAAAAAGGTGAGAGGCACAGGCAGTATTATAGTTCCTTAAGTAAACTGGAGCAGAAGGTCACAATAAATTGAAAAGTTATTAAGTGCATGCTTTGCTGGAGACATAATGCTTATCATTATAAAACACAGGAATACAGATAGCCTGTTTTTTTTAATGTCCACAGATGGCACAAGCTAATTATTCTCATTTGTATAGCACCTTACACCTCTGTAGATTTTTTTTTCAGAATGTTGAAAAACAGATGATCACGTCTGTTTTTGTAGCTGTGTGAGAGTTTTTCATTAACAAGATCAGGCAGGACCATCTGTGTGTTCTAGTAAAAAGTTTACCACCAACAGTGCATTCAAAACTTTCAAACAATGGATGAATGCATAATTTGTCATGTGTGGATACAGTGCATTGCCCAACAGCCCATGCTGCTTAGTCACAGGTTCCTGAATGCATTTCTTATCTGTTGTGAGAGGGAAAAAATATCTCTGGTCACATTCTGTGTTATTGACCAAACAAGTTTGTGCCTTTTATGTAAGTTCATGCATTCACCTGAGCTCATGCAGGTTCCCCATTCAGTGCCGTCACTGGAGAGAAGCAATCCCAAAGGATGCTGGCTCTGGAGGAGCAGCTTTTTCTCTCCCCTTGGGTTGGAGAAATGTAGGAAGTAGCCTGGAAATCTAAGGGGAGGTGCAAAGGTAGTTTTACATCACGAGTTCTGTCGTTTCTCCTCTCCCATATGAGCACAGCAGAAGGACAGGCAAGTATGTGCACACCTTGCAGAAAATGTGCCACGCAGTCTAAGTGGCTGAAACAGGGTAATGCTGAATGCAGTTGATGATAGAGAATCATAGAGTGTCAGGGGCTGGAAGGGATCTCGAAAGCTCATCCAGTCCAGCCCCTCTGCCAGAGCAGGATCACCTAGACCAGATCACACAGGAATGCATCCAGGCAGGTTTTGAATATCTCCAAAGACTGTGACTCCACAACACCCTAGAGCAGCCTGTTCCAGTGTCCTGTCACCCTCACAGGGAAAAAAATTCCTCTTCATGTTTAAATGAAACTTCCTATACCTCAGCTTCCACCCATTGCCCCTTGTCCTGTCATTGGGCATCACCGAGTGGAGTCTGGCTCCAGCCTCCTGGCACTCACCTTCACATATTTATAAACACTGATGAGGTCATCTCTCAGCCTCCTCTTTTCCAAGCTAAAGAACTCCAGATCCCTCCGTCTCCACTTGTATGATGGAAGCAAATAGCACATGGAAGTGAAATGTCTGCTGGCTGGGATCCTTCAGGAGTGTTGTCCCTGTCCTTTCACATGTCCCATGTGATTTCACACTGCCCCAGCGTTTTGTCACTTCCTAGCTGCCTCTCTCACTCCTTTTGGTTTCAGCACAAAAAAGTGATGTGCTTGGAGGCAAGCAACCTTATAACTTCGTGCAGGACTTTTTCCAACTGTGTCCCAGCAGCTTTCTCTTGTGTGCCAATGAAACTGTCCTCAGACTGTGGCAAACACCCTACAAAAGCACTCAGTGCATCCCTGGCCCAGGGCTGTTGTGCAAAAAGGATGGGTCACTTGTGGCCAACCAGGCTGGGGAGATAGTGCTCCTCATGGGAAGTTGTTCAGAAAGGACAATAAAGGGTGAGAACAGATGGGGGGCAGAGATGTCTGTGTATTTTCATTTCATGTTGTCAGTTGTAATTTCAGCGTGTTGGACAGAGGCTGGAGCGTCGAACAGGCGCTTGGCAAACACTCAGGAAATCACCCATTTGTAACCCTGATCACTATCAGCTTTCCCAGTGTCATCTCTGGCTTGCACGTCCCCCTTGTGAAGTTGTCAACATTTGCTCAGAGGTTGTATGGCTTGTTAGCTAGAGATGTATATTGCTCATTAGAGGCAGAAATGCATCTTGCCTTTCTGAGGAAAGCATTAGCAACTCCACGCTGCAAATTAAGGGGTTCATTTAAGTCTCTTCCAACGTGGACAGGAAAAATTGTGGCTCATAAACATGCATCCTGAGCTGGTCTTATTTTCACTGGAGTACAACAATTTGAGAGAGGATTTCATCTTGGAGTGTTGTTCTTTAATGAGAAGATGCCTTTGTGTCTTACATAATCCACATAATTAGTGTAGTTTGGAGTCAGCTCAGATGGGATTTTCAGAAGCTCAGCGATGGGCTGCTCAGGATAGTTGTTTTCAGAAACTTAAAGCTTAGCCCAGGCTAAGATGGGGAGCTTTCAGCATCCTAATAGCCAGGGTGAAAACAAGTGTCTGATGTTGCTTGGAGTGTTTTGCAGTTTGGCAACTGTCAGCTGGGTTTTCTTGGATGAGCCATTTAACTTTCCTCCTTCTCAGGTTCCCTGTTTTGCAGAGAGGGAATGGTGATGCTTTCATATCACAAAGTAGCTTTCCTGAATTTTAATTAATGAGTGGCATGTTTGGGTATTCGGGGAAGAAGTCTCACTTGAATTACTGCTTTGTGAGATTATTGGTTTTAGAATGGCATGTGAAGAATTTCTTCACATATATTTCATCTTCTCTTGGTATCCTTCATCTGCCTTGCTCATACGTCCAAAATGTAATTATAAAATGTTCCCTTAGGAAATAAAAATTCTAAGTGGACTCATTCAAGCCATGCTTGAAATTTGGGGAGGAGGGAAGGATAGTTTGGTTGCTTCTTTTGTTACTTGATTTGTACTACAGAGGTATGTGGCAGCTGCAGTTGCAGACGCCGTTGTACAAAATAACCACAAAAATCTTGGTCCTTGCCCTTGTGGTTTTGCTATTTCAGTGTGAGATGGGACACGTTTGATGAATTGAGATGGGCAGATGGATGAGTCCTCAGAAACAAGAGACAACAATTTCCAAACAAGAGGCAGTCATCCCACCAGCACCTGCCCACCTTCCCAATTCTGTGGAGGGAAAGGTAAAGGTAGCATTGCTGTTGGCTCACCAAGAGCTATTCCAAAGTGATGGAGCAGCAAGGCAGAAATGACAAAGCCACATGGTTGAGAACAAGAGGAGCAAATGCCAAGGCTCTAGACACATGTGGGAGATGGGAGAGAAGTGATTGAGGGGTCAGACACTGAGCTGCTGGTTAGTGCAGTGGAGAAACGAGGCCCAGGAATATGCAACGAAACCAAATGATATGGTGGAAGGGACAGCCAGGAGATGTGGTCCTCACAGGGGCTTGAAGCTGGGCTCGAGCAGATCAAGATGGCACTTAGGAAGATGAGAGGGGGGGAAGCAGGGCTGAAGCTCTACAAGCAGTGCTAGGTGGAGGAAGAAGACTCATGCTGTCACTGAATATAACCTAACTCAGATGGGTGTAGAATTTATTTTTCTGATCATACTCCAATTTTTGTTGTAAATACAGTTGCTTGTAATCCATTCTGCTAATTGAGCAGCCAACCTCCCCCCTAAACAATGATGGAATGATTCATTTCTTGGCTGGCACGTAATTCTGTTACAAAAATATAACCTTCTGAAAATAGTAATCAGAACATCAGGTATGAAGGAAGATGAGAGTGGAGGATGCAAGAGTTTATTTTTGGATTCTGCCATATTTGGGGCGGGGGGGAATAAAATATATATGTATACACACACACATATATATAAATAAACAAAACCTTCAGGATACACTAATGTCTCCTACAATTTGGGGATTTTAAATCCATGTTGTTGATCTGTGGGAGGGTAGGAGAGCCCTGCAGAGGGACCTTGCCAGGCTGGATAGGTGGGCAGAGGCCAATGAGATGAGATTTAACAAGGCCAAGTGCAAGGTTCTACACTTTGGCCACAAAAACCCCAAGCAGTGCTACAGGCTGGGGACAGAGTGGCTGAGAGCAGCCAGGCAGAAACGGACACCTGGGACTGCTGGTAGGGAGTATGTGAACATGAGCCAGCAGTGTGCCCAGGTGGCCAGGAGAGCCAATGGCATCCTGGTCTGGATCAGGAACAGTGTGGCCAGCAGGACAAGGGAGGTTATTCTGCCCCTGCACTCAACACTGGTCAGGCCACACCTTGAGTGCTGTGTCCAGCTCCTCAACTCAAGAGAGATGTTGAGATGCTGGAACATGTCCAGAGAAGGGCAATGAAGCTGGTGAGAGGCCTGGAGCACAGCCCTGTGAGGAGATGCTGAGGGAGCTGGAGGTCTGCAGCCTGAAGAAGAGGAAGCTCAAGGGTGATCTCATTGCTGTCTACAACTAGCTGAAGGGAGGCTGTAGCCAGGTGGGGTTGGTCTCTTCTGCCAGGCAACCAGCAACAGAAGAAGGAGACACAGTCTCAAGTTGTGCCAGGGCAGGTTCAGACTGGATGTTAGGAGGAAGTTGTTGGCAGAGAGAGTGATTGGCATTGGAATGGGCTGCCCAGGGAGGTGGTGGAGTTGCCATCCCTGGGGGTGTTCAAGCAAAGCCTGGATGAGGCACTTAGTGCCATGGTCTGGTTGACTGGACAGGGCTGGTTGGAGTGAATGATCTTGGAGGTGTCTTCCAACCTGGTTGATTCTACGATTGTATGATTCATATATAAAATGTGTTTGCTACATGTTTTTGACTTGCTCTGTGTCTCTCTTTTTAATGATAGGCAGGCTTCTGACTAGCACTCACCTTCCTGCTTTCTGATTAAAAGCAAAGGCTAAGGATAGATCAAGTGTATGGTGAGAAGACATGTCACAGGAAGAAAAGAAAAAATAGCAATGCAGAGAAACCCATCTCAGTTTGATACTTACTCTTTTTCTTGCAATCTGAAGGGTATTATTAGCTCTAAGATCATTCCTGCAGTTATTGAAAGGCATAATTGAGAATCATTTTGCAGACTGTGTTCTTTTGTATCTGAAATTAAATAAAAGTTAGTTATCTATGCCTTCACCCTCACTGGGAAAAAAAAAAGACCTCTGATTACTTCTAACCAAAGTTCCCAGCCTTAAGAGTTGCACCATAAGATGATCAATGGCCTGGTAATGAGCGAGCTTTTCCTCCGTAAGAGCTGGGAATATTACTATGGGTGTGATCACTTTAACTCAGTATTGTGGGATGATAAACTACCTTTTAATAGAACATTAACATTAATCTAAACAAGATTAGTGGAGCAAAGCATTGTACGAATAAGCTTGCTCAATTAAAACAGATGGTCTTCCATGCTGAATTCCATTATGTTAATAAAGCCTCCCTTGCATACCCACACGCGCGTTCTTGCCTGAGCTCTCCTCTTCCAGTTGCGAGGAGTGTGGTACATGTAAATTTGCTTAGCTTTGTACTGCAGTACTCATTTTATCATCTTCCACTCTGAGAGCTCTTCAGAATTTCATATTTATCAAATTATTTCTGAATGATTAACACAAGATCTTTACATATTCTTCTAATTACACGTCTGTCATTAATCTTCACTGTTTCTTTTGCCCCAAGCATTTTTGAGAAGGTGGAGAGTGATACGATTCAGCAATTAGAATCAGCTGTAAGCATGATTAAGGCTGTCTAAAACCAGGGGAGAAGAAGGGGGAAAAAAAAAATCTAAGACTGCAGCAACACTAATGTGTAGTGTTAGCCAAAATTAATGATCAAACCTTGCATCCTAGCATCTTAATATTGTCTCGAGCAAAATGGCTTTACATTTGGAAGGAGCGCACACTTGCAATCTAATCACTGTTTTTTTCCCCCAGACAAGCTTTTACTGTTCATTACTAGAAGAAACAAAGTTTTGTTGCTTCAATAATTATTTTTTTTTTTCTGGGGCTGAAATATAGCAAAATAGTCACATGTGTTAGGAGGCCTTAAGCTTTTCAGATATTTTGTTTTTCAATTCCCTGCTCTAAAGAAACGTCTTAGGGCATAATTAATCTCTAATGCAGTCCTTTCTGCCCAAATCAGCCAAATTAAAAGGTGGCATAAACAGACATGATTTAGCCTCATAGAATACAATCACAGAATCAGTCAGGGTTGGAAGGGACCACAAGGATCATCTAGTTCCAACCCCCTGCCATGGACAGGGGCACCCTACCTTAGTTCAGCCTGGTCAGAGCCTCAGCCAGCCTGGCCTTAAACACCTCCAGAGACGAGGCCTCAACCACCTCCCTGGGCAACTTGTTCCAGGCTCTCACCACTCTCATGCTCAACAACTTCCTCTTCACATCCAGTCTGAACCTACCCATCTCCAGCTTTGCTCCATTCCACCTAGTCCTCTGACTTCCTGATATTCTAAAAAGTCCCTCCCCAGCTTTTTTGTAGGCCCCCTGAAAGGTCACAATAAGGTCACCTTGGAGCCTCTTCCTCTCAAGACTGAATGATCCCAACTCCCTCAGTTTCTCCTCACAGCAGAGCTGCTGCAGCCCTCTGATCATCCTCGTGGCCCTTTTCTGGACACACTCCAGCATCTCCATATCCCTCTTGTAAAGGTGCTCCAGAACTGGTTGTAGTACTTCAGGTGTGGTCTCACCAGAGCAGAGTAGAGGGGGAGAATCGCCTCCCTTGCCCTGCTGGCCACACTTCTCCTGATGCAGCCCAGGATCTGGTTGACCTTTTGGGCTGCAAGTGCATACTGCTGGCTCATGTTGAGCTTTTACCTCATGTCTTTCACACCCTGCCTTGCTACTGAGACACGATATTCTCTCTGAGCTAAGCAGAGTAAATCATTAAATATCGTTTAGCTCAGGTTTTAAGGATTGAAGCCAGCATGATGTATCCATAAAAGAGGAGTTACTGCTTTTTCCTTTGCTTATCCTAGTGTATTTTTGCAGACTTGATCATCTTTTGCACACATTTGTCACAACAGTGTCAGAAAACTGGCAAAATTCACAGCTAACAGAGATAAACCCTGGTCAGGAGGCTGCAATGTTGTTGCCTACCAGTCCTTTGGATCCTTCTTAATATGAGTGGCCCTAACCCTGTAAGGGCTCAGTTGCCCTTTTTTTGTTTCCTGGTTGACCAGGTAAGAGTTTCAGAAGGTTGGATTCTGATTTAAATTTCCCAGAGATTCAAATACAGTTGATAGAACCAATAACAATTTATAGGATGCCCTTCCCTCTTCCCCCTTCTTTCCCAAAGAAAAGGAATTAGCTGTAGAGAGAGGAAAGGTATGCAGACCCAAATAAATAATCTCACTGTGCTTTGGAAGTTAAAAGAAGAAAAGTTTAAATAAAAGGTATATGAGGTAGGGAAGTTACAAAGATATAGGGAAGGAAAAACAAGATCCAAAATGTGTAAATACAGGCAGATTTTGATGCAATGGGTTTGTCTGCCTCATGGGTCATGGCCACGTGGTGAAACAAAGAGCAGCAGGAAACAGGAATGGGGATTGCTGGTGAGCAGGAAGGCAGGGGAGAGTGATGGTATGTGTTTGCCATGTGATGTGACTTCATAATCAGTATGATTTGGTCCAGCCAAGGCCCTTTGGTCTTCCCTTCAGATATCAACATGAAAAGAAATATCAACATGAAAACCAAACAACAGCATATAATGTCAGATGGAACCGAGATTTTCAGGACTGTCACCACCAAGCATTGGAGTGAGAGGGCTGGAGAGGACACAAGCACTTTGTGTGGCTCTTTGGTGGGCTGTTGAGTTGTAGGTGCATAAAATTTGTTAATCCCTGCCTTGTCCTGCCTTGTCTGAGCTATTTGGCACTGCTCAGGTTGAAGCTTCCTTTTAAATCAAAATGACCTGAGTGCTTTTCCTGCACCCAGAAGCAGAGAGGGGACTTTTGGGAAGGAAGTAAACTGTCACTAAAACAACAGCCATGTGTTTGCTCTGTGTTTCAGGTGTCAGTTCTTTCTTGGGGAAATCATGTCTTGAGAGGTTGTCTACCTGGTAGATGACAGTCTGGATTTAGGAAACAAGATGAACAGATGCTCTTAATTATTGATGATTTGCAGTATTGTGTCCAGTTCTGCCCCCACCCCATCTCAAGAAGGACAGGAAACTGCTTGAGGGAGTCCAGCACAGAGCCACAAAAATGGTGAAGGAAATTGAACATCTTCCTTATGAGGAGAGAGCTGGGGTTTTTAGCTTGGAGAAGAAGAGACTAAGGGGTGACCTTATAAATATGGAAGGGGTGAGTGCCAGGAGGATGGAGCCAGCCTCTTCCTGGTGATGCCCAGTGACAGGACAAGGGGCAATGGGTGGAAGTTGAGGCTAGGGAAGAATTTTTTTCCCTGTGCGGTGACAGAGCACTGGAACAGGCTGCTCAGGGAGGTTGTGGAGTTTCCCTCTCTGCAGATGGATTCAAGAACCATCTGGATGCATTCCAGTGTGATCTGCTGTAGGTGCTCTTGCTCTGGCAGGGGGGCTGAACCAGATGATCTTTTGAGGTCCCTTCCAGCCCCTGATAGTCTATGATCACTGAATACTGGTGGATAGATGTGCACACCACTGCTCAGTCCACTGTGCTTTGAATGTAAATGAATTTAATGTGAATTTGCATATGGTTGAGAAATGATTACCTATGGTCTACAACCAGCTGATCTGCTGGTGGGAGTGTTGGCTTTTCATTTCTCAGGTTTCCATGGCTAGCTTTTCCATAAACTTGAGATGTCTCCAGTTTGCAAATCAGAAATATCAGCTTTCCAGTAAAGATATATGAACAGTAAATCACAGGAGAAAGGAGGTGTTTGGGAAGTGAAAGACTGTTCCAGAGGATAAGCTTTCTACTCTTAAAGCTCATAGACTTTGTGAGACAAGGGTTAGCTCGTGAAGAAATACCCATTTGGTTCTCAGTAATAGCAAATGCTGAGGCTCGGTGCAAGTCGTCAATCATTGTCAAAAACAAGCAGTGCCACACAAGGACGAGAGGTGTGTGAAGTGAGCTGCAGAGCCATATCTCACTGATTTCTCTTGCACCAACTGAGCATAGCTGAACAGGATATTGGTCCTTTGCTGCTTAAGCAGCCAGAAATAACAGGGTAGAGAGCTAACATATAATATCGCCACTCCACAGGGGCATTGTGGAGCACGAATACCCAAGGAGGAGGGCCGAGTAAACATATGACAGTGGATTTAAACAAGACAGCCTGTATTTTTGTTGCTGAAACTGCTGGCTGGGGGGAGCATCTTCCCCAAATGGTTCCATTTCTCCCCACTACCTATTTATTTCACAGTTTCAGTCCCTTTGATTCTCAAGGAAATAGGCAGCTATCAGGCAAAGCATGCTGCAGATAGGTGCCACGCAGGTGCCCTGGCCTCAGGCACGCTGAGGAGAGCACTTCAGCATCATTTGCACTGTTGCACAGCCATCTTCCCATCCACATGCACTGGTGAGGGCAATTAGAGCAGCACTGTGACCTCATTTGCACCATGTGAGGACACAGGCCACAGTGTTTTCTGAGGGACATTGACAGGGGAGAGTCCTGCAGAGAGGAAGAACTTAGCATGGCAGTCAGGTTCAGCAAAAAGCTTGCCCATTGCTGCTTGACTTTTCTCTAAACATTCAGAAAAAAAATAAGGTTAACGACGCAGGTCTGAGTCATCCTCATTCAAGGCTGGTGGTAATGAGTGGTTGGGGTTCAGCAGAGCTCCATGTGCACCCCATCCCCCATCTAATGACCTGTTTGTGAGACGAGTTCACCGTGCCAACCCTATACTGCAGCCAGACGAGAGTAATGGCAAAGGGCTAATTGGATTAATTTGCAGCACAAGTAAGTGGCTTCTGCATGTAAGTCTAATGAGTGAGCATCAAGCAACACCTACACTTGAGCACTGGAATAATCAAGGGCACATATTTCAGTAGTGAAATGTGGGATATCTCTAAAAGCCTGATACCCTGCTGTTTCGTACAGGCAAGATAGAGTTGTTCATATATGGGTGATTGTGAGTCAGAAGGACTCGTTGATGCTCATATCCACTCTTGGAGCATTTTCAGTAATGAATTCAGATGACAGGGTGTGGGCTATTGCTGCTACTTACATGCAAAAAATACAGAAAATAATGGTCTCTTCTGCCAACCACATTTGATCAGTGATAATTCCTTACTACATGTGACTTAGGAGGAACTTTTGGACAGAGGCTGAGCGACCTGGGGCTGTTTAGTCTTGACAGAAGAAGGCTGTGAGGGGATCTTACCAATATCCTTGGTGTGGGTGTCAAGATGAAGGTGCCAGTCTCCTTTCAGTGGTGCCCAGTGATAGGACAAGGAACAATGAGTACAAGCTAGAATACAGAAGGGTTCACCTCAGCATGAGGAGACACTTCTTTATGATAAGGGTGATGGAGCATTGGGACAAGCTGCCTGGAGAGGTTGTGGAGTCTTCTTCTCTGGAGACTTTCAAACCTCACCTGGATGTGTTCCTGTGTGGCCTGCCCTAGCGATCCTGCTTTGATAAGAGTGTTGGACTCGATGATCGCTGGAGATCCCTTCCAACCTCTACCGTTCTGTGATTAATCAATAGAACAACTGCATGAGCAAAAAGAACTCTCTTCAGGCAAAGTGAGGGCAGTGGCCAGGCAAATTTTGATAGTGTTTTATTTTTACAGAGTAGAAATGTTGTGATATCAAAGCCACAGAAAATTCCTCATGGCTAATTCCTCTTTTCTTTCCTGGATTTTCTCTATACTTTTTCAGTTTACCCAATGGTCTGTGTGAGTTGTTCCTACTTTTTGTTTTAAAGGTCAGAAGTGTCATTAAAACTATATGAATTATGGAGCAGATAATATTTTTCTTGTTTCAGATTTCAACTTCTCCCACTTTTTTATTAAAGAAAGATAGAAGATGGTTACTTTTAGTAGATATTTTGGGTGGTGGAAAGTTTTGGGTTGGATTAATTCAGGTATAACACCTGGTAATAGACATGCAGTTGCTGGTTGATGTACCATGCAGTGGAACAGAAAGGACATTTAGGACAATTTCATATATCCAGGCAAAATTCTTCATGAACCTGTGCCATTCTCTGTTGTTTAATGTGCCTTTAGGTCAATTCATTCATAATGTTGTAGGTCATAGAATCAGCCAGGTTGGAAGAGACCTCCAAGATTGTCCAGTCCAATCTATCACCCACCCTAGCCAATCAACTAGACCATGGCACTAAGTGCCTCATCCAGGCATTTATTGAATACCTCCAAGGACAGCAACTCCACCACCTCCCTGGGCAGCCCATTCCAATGCCAATCACTCTCTCTGGCAAGATTTTCCCCCTAACATCCAGCCTAGACCTCTCCTGGCACAACTTGAGACTTTGTCCCCTTGTTCTGTTGCTGGTTGCCTGGGAGGAGAGACCAACCCCACCTGGCGACAGCCTCCCTTCAGGTAGCTGTAGACAGCAATGAGGTCACCCTTGAGCCTCCTCTTCTGCAGGCTGCACACCCCCAGCTCCCTCAGCCTCTCCTCACAGGGCTGTGCTCCAGGCTACTCACCAGCTTTGTCGCCCTTCTCTGGACATGTATCTCAACATCTCTCTTGAATTGAGGAGCCCAGAACTGGACACAGGACTCAAAGTGTGGCCTGACCAGTATTGAGTACAGGGCAGAATAACCTGCCTTGTCCTGCTGGCCATACTGTTCCTGATCCAGGCCAGGATGCCATTGGCTCTCCTGGCCACCTGGGCACACTGCTGGCTCATCTTCAGCTACTATCTACCAGCAGCCCCAGGTCCGTTTCTTCTTGGCTGCTCTCAGCCACTCTGTCCCCAGCCTGTAGCACTGCATGGAGTTGTTGTGGCCAAAGTGCAGAACCCTGCACTGGGCCTTGTTAAATCTCATTTTGTTGACTTCTGCCCACCCATCCAGCCTGGAAAGGTCCCTCTGCAGGGCTCTCTTACCCTCCAAGACATCATCACTTGCTCCTAGCTTGATGTCATCTGCAAACCTACTGATGCTGCACTCAATTCCCTGATCCAGATCATCAATAAATATATTGAACAGGACTGGGCCCAGCACTGATCCCTGGGGCACACCACTAGTGACTGCTGCCAAGTGGATGTGGCACTAGATATCAAAGGCAAAAAGAAGAAACATTTCCCTTGTAGGCTGAGTCAATAATGTAAGGCATCTTTATCATAGATGTTTTAATTGCTTTAATGGATTTTATTAATGCAAGTAAATTTTGCAGGACATCCTACATTTTCCATGAAGAGAGCCTCTTTCTTGTTGGTTTGGTGCCTGATGTGAGTCTATTTCTTTCTTTTCGCGTATCACAAACGTAATATGATTAACGAACAACTTGAGTTAGTCAGAGAAAGATGAAATAAACAAGAGCCCATTTTTTCTCATCTTTATATATTAGCTTAAACTGAGACCTGATCCACAATGAATAATTAAATAGTAAAAGTTAAACTGGTGGCTATAGCAGTGCAGTATAAATGAGTGCCTGCGTGTCTGGGCAAAGATGTATTTTGGTAGTTGGAGCAAAGCTGAGAGTGTAATTTCATCATGTTCCTAACGAAGTGTTTACACTGAGCTAGACATCACTGACAGCGGTAGCTGACAGTCCTTGCTGAGGCCTGGTCTTGAAAAAACTGCAAATGTGTGACTTGGAAGTGTTGAAGTGCTGCTACTCATGTTGGTAACAGGGCGTAAGAGCCAGCGTAGCGTCCTCCCGGGGTCAGTGCCAACTGTGCCCTTGACATCTCGCGAGGGGAGGATGAATCCCCAGCTCAGGCTATCTTTGTCACTTTGCGGTACCTATCAGTAAATTGGGATCGTTGTATCTTTAGGTTGCTGATGTCTCTGTAGTGTGTAAAAGAAGTGGGAATCAAGGATTGGTAGGGCATTCTTTTATGTCATTCATCAAGCTCATTTAACCTTTAAAATACATCAGCTGGTTGATGTTTCTTTTTCAGCCAGTCAATCAGGAAATAAATAACAAGATTACAACCTCTTTGTTGACTTTCCTGTCTCCAAATGGCCTGGCTTTTTGATGCTGCCTTAAAACTCTCACAACTGAGCTGATAGAAGAGGGGACCAGAAACTCTGATGATGGGCAGCACTAAAGAAACTTCCCTGGAATATGATATTTTTTAATCATGTTTCCTCTAGTGGTTGCTTCAGAATGATAAGTGGTGGATGTCAGTGTGGATTTGGAAGAAGAAAAGGTATCTGTTTACATGCAAAACTTTTACATTAAAAAGCAGATACAGAGACAGGATATTTCTTACATTCT
Source organism: Tricholaema leucomelas (assembly GCA_013400475.1). Classification (NCBI taxonomy): domain Eukaryota; kingdom Metazoa; phylum Chordata; class Aves; order Piciformes; family Lybiidae; genus Tricholaema lacrymosa; species Tricholaema leucomelas. Next base: position 985,153 of record WAAF01005168.1, on the reverse strand, counting down.
TATTACCCCACTTCAAAGGAGTGCAGTGAGGGGCTCAGCATGCAGGTAAGGGGAACTCAGCTGTTGTCCCTTTCTGCTTTGCAGTGTCAGCAACTGAAACATCTGGGGCAAGTTTCTGTTTTCTGTCATTCTCAGAAATTCTCTGCCATGAGTTGGACAGGATTTCTGCATAAATGCTTGGATCTGAGCTGCCCAGTCAGTGTGTTAGGCTTGCAGAGACTAGGGTAGAAGTGGGTAGATTCAGATTTGGTATTAGAAAGAAGTTCTTCACCATGAGGGTGGTGAGTCAATGGAACAGGTTGCCCAGGGAGGTGGTGGAAGCCTCATCCCTGGAGGTCATTAAGGCCAGGCTGGATGGGGCTCTGAGCAACGTGATCCAGTATGAGATGACCTTGCCTATGTCAGGGGAATTGGAACTAGATGATCCTTGAGGTCCCTTCCAGCCCTGACAATTCTGTGATTCTATGATCCTCGTGGAGGGTGTTTGTGTAGGACTGCTGAACGTTTCCAGAAGATTCGATCATTTAACAGAAATGTTGCGACATTTCCAGAAATGAGTTTCAGTCCTTTTTTGTAAGATGGGGGGAAAAGGTTGGTTGGCTTTGTCACGTCCTTTGTTTTTCACAGAATTGGTTTTGATGGATGAAGCTGTGGCAGAGAGTTCTGAAGTTTGCAAGCGGTGTTTATTTATTGCGCTGTGTGTTCTTTTATGGTGGTAGTTATTCAACCATACAAATTAAAAAGTCACTTCTAAATCAGCTTATTCCCAGAAAGATCAAAAGTTTCATTGTAAAAAAAAAAAAAAAAAGAACCAACAAACTTAGACCAAAAAAACCTCTCAATATGAAGATTTCTAGCTGTTGAATTCCTTGATTGCATTACTCTTCCCCAGGGAAGACAGAATGTTTTATTCTTCAGGCACAGTCTGGATCTGTCTCTTCTGCTGAGGAAGGGCCACCTTAGAGAGGTTCGTTAAAATGTCAACACCTGACCACTGAAACTGGTGCAACAACCCCCAAACAGCTCCCAGGAGCAGTCAGAGTGGTGCAATAATGAATGGGTTTTATTCATTGCCACACTGGTTAGGCTTAGGTGCAGCACTCAGTTTCGTGCTCTTGTTTTCTTTGAGGTTTTATTGTAATGAAAAGCAATTTCTTCAGTCTCATCCTATTCAGGAAATGAGGTAAAAGCTTGCTTGCTAATCAGTGGTTGCGGTGGTGCTTCTGCTCCATCTAAAAATTCAGTGTAGGGATTTTCTTAATGAAGGCCATGTGCATATTTGGAAGGATGCTTCTTGCCTATTTTTAGAAAGAGCTTTCAGTTTGTAGTTAATAGCATAGAAAAGCATCTAGATGGATAAAACAAATAGAAATACAATAGTTACAAGATCTGTTCATAATTAAAATCCAAAGGGAGAGAATACATGCAATAAATCAGTTTATATGAACCAGATGTTGTCTATTTTTGGGCAGTGGTGGAACTCCATGTGGCTCTCAGAGATGAGGCTGATGCTTTGTGGACAATAGAATATGCTTTTCTAACAGCATCTGCTTGTGTATCTTGTGCCAGAATTCACACACCTCTGTCATTTGCTGTGCTTCAGCCTGAAAGTGGTCTTGTTTTAGCCTTCTGTAATCAGATAGTTTATGAAGCTTGGCAGATTTAAGAAGTTTTAAAATAGAGAGAGGAAGAATTTGTTTTCTTTAAGAAAGAAGCTGCACAGGTAGTGGGATGCCGCTGGTGAAGAATTGCATCCTACTTCAAAGAGATGTGCCATTGTTGTGAGCATTTTGCAAAACCAGTCCTGTTTTAAAAGCAAAATGAGGAAGATCTGATATATCAAAGCTGATGCTGTCTGTGCTCAGGAGCAATTTGATCATAACCTTCTTTATAACTGTCTCTTCCTCTGCCTGAAGTTCCCTACCTTAAAATGAATTTGTTCCCGAGACTGCTCACCAGGGTAATCTAAACAGGTCTTTGCTATCGGTGGCACGTGTGTAATGACATTTTACTGCTTGTCTTACCCAGCACGACTGTGCAATGCTACTGCTGATTGTCTTATGATGAGCTGCCCACGCAGCCCTGGGGAAGCAGTGGCAGGATGGACTTGTTCTGGCTACATGGCAAATGCATCCCTCCTGTGGGACCTCCCTACTCCAGCCCCCTAACAAAATGTAGGGGGAAATTGAGGGCAAGGTAGGCTCTGATCGACCAACAGCCCTGCACTGAGGATGCTGCCCATAGGTGGTAAAATGCAAATTGTATTGCAGCAAGACAATGTTTTCCTTTTGGATTCTGGGTTTTGTGTGCTTTTGGAAAGCATTTGGCAGCCACAGCAAGTATGTTTACAAAAAGAGCAGAACTGGTAAAGTTCAGGTTCGTGTTTGGATTCAGCCCCAGCAAACTGAAGCTGAAGCTGTGCCAGACGTTTGAAGCTGCCAGACGACAGTTCATCTCAAACAGAAAGCTGAAGAGGGGGAAAGAAATTTGTCAAATGTATTCCATGTGGAATTTCAGGCAATTTAATTTGATTCACTACACTCTGAAATGACTTGGACTTTCCTATTGTTTCTTTACTTTAACACTAAATTTGATACCTTCTGGGATCGTCAGTGCTTTGTGCTGCATTTGTCACGTTCCATAATTTACTGGCTTTAGTCTCTCTCCGTTTTAATTGGCGGCACTGAGCCCTGCTAAAAAGCACTCTTGTTAAATTTAAGGTTGCTAGTCGAATCCTGGGGTCATTCTTCGGGTGAGGGAAGTGCTGCCTTTCTGTTGGAGACAACTGTAGTAAGAAAAGGCAGAGGGGATGAACCTAAAAGAGGAAAGGGAAAACTACAGTAAGCCTCACGACTGTGTCTCTGTCATAAGCATCCGCAGCCGAGCACTGAAGCTGTGGCCATGCAGTTATCAGGACATGGCCTGCTCGAGGGTGGCTGCAGAGGGAAGGAGGTTCATTTTTATTCAGTGATGGCCAGCACTAGATACCATGGAGCTGTAGTTTGTTGTGGTTTTACGTTTCCAGGTAATTTCCTGCTCCGTAGGTGAGTTCGGTGGGCACTGGCGGTCTGCCCTGGGGCAGGATGGTACAGCAGCAATGCAGCCCTGGCATCTCTTGACTTGGCCAATTTTTATTACCCACTACAAGCACAGCTTTGGCATCAAGGATACCTTTTCCTCTCCTGCTCCCTCTGACCCACTGCTAGAAACAGAACCTGATGCCTCCATCTGTAAATAAAATTCCCTGACTTTGTCCCAGTGTCAAAGCAGTTGAGCCTGCCATGTACCAAACTGGTTTATCCTACATAATAGTAATTTCCTTTCAAACCTGAAGATTTTTGTAGGCTACAGCTGAGGGTAAGGACTGCAGCTGCTTTCCGTGCAGGCTGACGAGCAGAGGTGCACAGCAGCTGCAAGTTAAATATAGCTACCTTGCCTTGATTCTTACAGATAACAGAATTTTCCATTTCTAATGTTCCTGCCTGAAATGTCTACTCATTTATGGCAGTGTGATTTGACTCCCTGCTTCAGTGCACATTTGCTCCTGAGCCAGGTTAAGGAAAAGGAGAACAGTCAAGCCCAAAGTTGTCAGTGTTTACACACAAGTCAAGTCCACAAGGAGTTCAGTGTCTTTACTGGCGTGTCTGTGTGTCTGGTTTTCTTTTTTTTCCTTTCCCATGACATGTGCACCCTCTGTTTCTAGGTGTTGAGAGTTTGTTTGTTTTGAAGAGTGTGAAAAGAGATGAGCCTGAGGCTATCTGACACGGCTACGGCTGGAGCATCTCTTTCAACTTCTTTTCCTAGGCTGCAAATGGCCTGTGTTCACATTTTCTTTCTCCATAAAATCTTCCTGCAGCTCCCCATGTCTTTCAAATACAGCTCTGGCAAGTTGAAAAGAGATCTGTGGCAGAGAGGAAGAACCCACAGGGCTGCCAGGTCGCTGTCAGTGGGGTGGGTGAGAGATGGCAGGGATGGCTGCAGTTGTGTGGGAGTTGAGTGTGCTTGCCAGCTTCCCACCACTGCTCCCACTGTATGGGTGTTCCTGAGACAGCAAGACCGGGCTCTCTGCTATGCCCAGGAGCGCAGGGTAGAAGGTGCTTGGCGCAGCACACCCAGGGTTTGTCTCAAATACAGCTCTAGCCACCGGATAGCTTCTTCCAGGGATGCTCCTGCCAACAGGGAAGATGGGTGAGCAGCTGTTATAACCCAGAGATTACCCTACAATTATACGGCTTCTTCCCTTTATAATTATCACATTAAGCTACCATAAAATCTGTAGGTTTTCCTCAAGTAATGCACAGTGGTGTTTAAAATCTTCCTCCATGAAGGTAGTTTGAGAAACATGAGAGCATTGTGAAAATCATTAGCACTAAGGGTAAAACCTTCAGACAAAGTGCCCTGGGATTTATTTGCTGTGTGCTGTAGTAATAATAATTAAAACACATCCTACTGCATGTAACTCCCACAACTTGCAGTTTGCTCTGAAGCTGAGAAACTCATTGATTAATCCATGGGGTCAGTCAGTCAATCTTGTTTTGAGAGTTAATCATAGACAGCCTGTGCACCAGCACCAAGAGTGAAACAGGTTTATTTACTGCTGCTTAATCAGAGGAACCCAAACTCTCCTGTAGAGTGGTGAGAGGTTTGTTTCTACTTAGCCTTTAATTGCAAAATGATCTCATTAGTGCCATAGTGAATCTCAGTACTATCTTACAGATACATGGAATTTAAAGAGCAAAGAACAAAAATGGTTGCCTGTAAAATCTCAACATTTACCAAAGAGCATGGTGCAGTTGATGTTTGCAAGATAGCCCAAACCAGGCTTCTCTTTATTGTCCTTTTAATCCAAAGCTAAAATATCAACTACACATCCCAGTGTCTTTTGGTCAACCTCACTGTTAAGAACAGAGGAAGACTGGACTGTCATACAGAAACTACTGTAAAAGGGTTTTTATCCAAGGGTAAAGATGTCTGTTGAGAACAAGAGTGGAAGCCAACAGCATAGTTACTGTGGTATGCGCTGAAGAAAAGGGTAATCCTCAGAGTCATCCCAACTCAGGATGCTGCTTTGCAGTGGACTTCTTACTGGCCTCTGCCATCAGTCCCTGGCTCATTTATTACTTAATCATTTCTGAAATGTCTCAGTTGGGTAGAGGGAGAATAATGGGACCTCAAATGGGCAATGAAATCCCGAATAAAGCAATCATTGCCAAAGCAGGTGCTGGAAACTCAAGAGATGAGGTTGCACACCCACGGTAAAGTCGTGAGCGTAAAAATGTGGAAAGCAGTGAAAAATGCCTTTGACATGGATGGGTTCATGTTCCTGTGCTGAAGAAAAGGCTTGAATACGAGTTCCACATCATGAAAATCCAATTCGAACTTGCTGCCCTTTGAAATCTGGATAGTATCTGCCTTAGTGGCAGGAAGCTTCTGGCTTGGATTTAGAAAATGGGAGACGAAACGACTCCTTTTAACCCAGTGCTAAATATCAGGAAGAGAATAGAGGCGAATATTCCCTTTACTAATACTTGTTTCTAATCAGATAAAAATAAGTGACAGTGTAGGAAGAATCCCGCTACTAACTGCCAGAACATGTCGATTTATCAAATTTTTCCACTGTTGCTCTTTTTTGAGCTAGGCTGAGAGCTGACAGTATATGTTTTACAGTGCAGCAAGGTAGATTGATTGATCCTAAATAGAAAAGCCTTTGGGGTCTCGAGCTGATGTTTTAGCTTGGGAAAAAAAACCTGAGTAAAGCATGTTAATGTAGAGAAAGGAGCCTGGTTTAATTGGACCAACTCCTGGCTTGCTGAAAATTAATGGCTGGCTGGCTGTTGCCAGAGTGATTCATCTTTTCTATCATGTTCTACAGTCCTGCTCTCCAGGGGTCTGTACTCCCCTCCAATTGCAATACCAAAAGTGAAATATGCTTCTTTTTTTTTCCCCTCCTTAAAAACATGTATTTTAGTTGGATTGGCTTCCAGTAAATGAAAAATAGCACTGGTGGGAATATGAAGGAGGCAGGCAGTGACTGGGAATTGGGTTTTGTTTACCGTGGGGCTGGTTTTGTTTTGTTTCAGTGGGATTTAGATCTTTTTTTAATGTACTCTCCACTCCTTGTTGCTACTGGCTGGCTGTACAGGTGACAGAATGACTTTGTAAAGGATGCCAGTTTCAGTCTGTTGAAATGTATTGTTCCTTTTCATCTGGCCGTGGAAACAGAAACCCTCTGTAAGCAAGAGCTGTTAAAAGTGAACATAAAGGTGGAAGAAGTGAACACATTTAGGTGGCTCTGGGAAAGATGAATTTTCTTTGTACTTCTATTAAGCCCACAGAAATATTTGATATGTTTTTAATAAATGACTTTGCATGACCAAGGCTTACCATATCAAACCAACTGGAGGCAGTCCTGGTTTTGGAAAAGAGCCTTCAAATGGGCCTGAGGTAGCTGGAAGTTCACCGGTGTGTGCTCAAAACCTGCATGGGTAATGTGATCATGGAGGGGGCTGAGTTTTGAAATGTAGAGGGGGGGAAGTCAAAATATACTTTTAAAATGTAGACTCATTTTATGTGCCATTTGAATTCTTACTTGCTGCTGGAGATAGATGGCTGCTGATCTGCTGATTCAGAGGTGTCACCAGTTGACTAGCACACGGAGTCACTTCTAACAAGCATAGAGCAGGGATGTCGCAAATGTTGTATTATTGGATATGCTGCATAGGAAGATTCACTGTAACTGAAGATTACAAGTAGATACATAAAGAAGGAGTTTGTTTACCATAATTACATATGGTACATTGTTATGGTAATTTATTATTATTCCAGTAAGTCAAATATTAGCAGTCATGGCTCAGAGATCATAAATAATGCACTGGAAAATCGGATGTAGTGTTTCACGTTGACCTGAGATATGGGAAATGGGTAACACTGGAGCAGATTTCTGTGCCATTAATTGCAAGGAAATAACATTAAGAACATGCTAAATCATGCTAAATATTTTCAGGAGATGAGAGACTGTGGGGCAGTTTATTTATTCTTCTAACTCATTCATTATTTTGGGTTTTTCATTCCGAGAACACTTAATGAATAATCAGTGCTTTCTGAAGCTGAGAGTGTAAGCATGCACATTTTCATATGCATTCATATACTAACCAACATGTATCCATCTCTCTCCAACAGTTTTCTGAATCAAAGCATCTTCTTAAATTGTATGCTCTTAGACTTGATCACTGGGGATGTGTCTGTCAGGCTCTGAAGTAGCTGTTTGAATCGCCAGTTTTACCTTTTACCCATAGAGTTTGCTTCTCCCACAATGCTGTAAATATTAAATAAAGACACTGAGACTTTATTAGTGCAATATTTTTTATGGGAATGTGGTTGAAAATGTAACCTATAAAATTAGTAATGGAAGAATGAAAATTATACATTGTTTCTGTCAGATTTTACAGGCATCGTTTTGTTCTATGCATACATTGTACAAGAGGAGAAGAGCTCTTGACCATTTTTACTGCAAGAAGCAAATTCTGCTTGTGTACTGTCTGATAGTATGGTGTGATGGTTTGGATGTTACCTGCTCCCCCACACTTAAGAAAGTCAACTAGACTAGACTCAACCGTTCTGGAAATTGAATGAAGCTTTATATTTACAGCTTAGCACAATATACAAGCAGGTATTTACAGTATCTACAGCTATAGACAGAAATATACCAGTTAAAAAGTAATACAGAAACACAGCAGCCCTCCCAGAAACCAGAATCCCCAGGAGGGGCTCCCAGCCACCCTTCCACCTTCTTCCCACCTCTCTACCTTACCCCAGACTTTGCCTTACATTCAAGGTGAGTTTGGAGGGTCGGCCGGGGAGGTTAGGAAGCAGATGGGTTAGTCACACAGACAGCAGGTTAGGTTAGAGAGAGAGAAGTGCAGCCCCAAAGACAGAGAGAGACTCTGTTATCTATGTTTGTGTTCTCGTTCTTATACATCTCAGCAAGCCTATGAGTGAAGTAGCCATCACCATTGTTTTCCTTTTCACAGCCAGTGATCTAATTATTCTCACCAAAATATCCCACCTAGGCTCAAACTAGCACATATGGGAATTACTGCAAGCAGGAGTAGGACAGAAATAGGATTGAGCAATGGCTCTAGTTGGGTTTGATTTCCACACAACACAGAAAGAACAACATCTCCAGATTCCTTCAGAGCGGTCAGAAGTCCTGTGGAACATCCTAGTACAAGAGAAGCAGAATCCTCTTGTCTCCCTTTCAGCATTAGCCTGAGATTTTAGTATTTCCATGTATTGACATTTGGTCATGGGACTTCATTTTACACAACAACTGCAATAATAAGCTGTGTGACATTTCTTAATTTCCTTAGCCAGTGCTCACCTGGAAACATGCCAGGGGTTTGTCGGAATAAGAGTCCGCCTCTGTTTGCTTTTCAAAGGGCCTGTAAAAGTCTGAGTTTGTCATTTAGGATTTTTATCTCATGTATTTGATTAACCTATATGTCTGAATGACAAACGAGGAGCCTGAATTTTAGGATTCAGATCCCAGCTTTGCTGGAGATTTCCACTGTGGCCGCAGGGAATTCACTTGACTGCAGTTTGTTCCGCTGCTGTACAACAGTTTACTCGCAGAATCGCAGAGGGGTTGCTTGAACATAAGGAAAGATGCCTCAAAGATGTAGCCATGTAAAGGTTTATGCTGCATACTTGCTTTCCAGTCAGGCACAGTGTGCTCTGTTTCACATGACCACTTAATGGAGGAATCAGTTTGTAGGGATGCAATGCACTCACGGTGTGCCCAGGAGGGCATACACATTTTGGTTACATGATGGTTTCACATGGAATCTTAGGCTGGTTTGGGTTGAAAGTATCTCTGAAGCTCATCTATTCCAATTTCCCTGCAGTTAGCAGGGACATCTGCAACTAGAGCAGGTTGCCCAGAACCCCAGACAATCACAGAATCATAGAATCAACCAGGTTGGATGAGACCTCCAAGATTATCCAGTCCAACCTATCACCCAACTCTGTCCAGTCAACTAGACCATGGCACTAAGTGCCTCATCCAGGCTTTGCTTGAACACTGCCAGGGACGGTGACTCCACCACCTCCCTGGGCAGCCCATTCCAATGCCAATCACTCTCTCTGTGAAGAACTTCCCCCTAACATCCAGCCTATACTTCCCCCAGCACAACTTGAGACTGTGTTCCCTTGTTCTGTTGCTGTTTGTCTGGCAGAAGAGACCAACCCCACCTGGCTACAGCCTTCCTTCATGTAGTTGTAGACAGCAATGAGGTCACCCCTGAGCCTCTTCTTCTGCAGGCTGCACACCCCCAGCTCCCTCAGCATCTCCTCACAGGGCTGTGCTCCAAGCCTCTCACCAGCTTCATTGCCCTTCTCTGGACACATTCCAGTGTCTCAACATCTCTCTTCAAATGGGGAGCCCAGAACTGGACACAGTACTCAAGGTGTGACCTGACCAGTGTTGAGTACAGGGGAAGAATAATCTGGAATAGTTTCAGGAATGGGGCATCTCTCTGGCCAACCTGGGCCTATGTTTCAGCACTCTCAATGTTAAAATTTTTTCTTTGCATTGTCTGAATCTCCATCTTTCACTTTAAACCCATTAACCCTTGTCCTTCCACAGCTTGTCCTGCTTAAATATCTGTCCCCATCTTTCTTAGCAGTCCCTTTAATTACTGAGAGGCCATGATAAGGTCTCACCAGTGCCGCCTTTACTCCTGGCTGAACAACGCCAACTCTCTGAGCCTGCTCTCACCTCTAAGGGGTTCCTCACATCATTGTTTTGGCTTCCTCTCACCCCACTCCTACAGGTCCATGTCTCTCTTCTGTTGAAGACTCCAGAGCTGGATCTAGCAATGCAGGTGGGGTCTCAGCAGAGTGGAGCAGAGGGGCAGAATCCTCTCCCTCCACCTGCTGCCCTCACTGTTGGGGATGCAGCTCAGGATTTGGTTGGCTTTGAGGCTGTGAGCTTATGGTGCCAGCTCATGTCCAGCTTTTTATCCATCAGTAGCCCAAAGTCCTTCTCCACAGGGCTGCTCTCAACCCCATGCCTGTCATGGACAACAGGTTCCTATCTACTAAGGAGATGGGTTTTTTCCTGTATCTAATGTGGTGTCGGCAGGAGAATGCTGGGCAGGGCTGCCTCTGCCTTGTAGAAGCCAGAGGATGGATGATTGCAGATACATGGGAGCATAGGGCCAGAAGTGCCAGGGCAGGAAAACAAGCGATTTGCTAAAGATCACACAAAAGGGACATTCCTGTACATGCTCAGGACTCTGCAGGCTACCTGAATATCTGAAATTTCCAGATGTTACCATTAAGCCATTCTCATCTTAACAGTGTTTGCAGAAGTGGTGTGAGGACTGGATTTGGTGGCTTAGCTTTATCACAGTTGCGCCGGGTGTAAAGGGACCTGTTGGAGCGACACAGCATGAAAAGCAGATAGGATCCTGCAGTAAATAGTGGTGTATATTTGCTGCTTTGAAGTTCATCAGGGAAGGAGCATCTTGGCAGCAATAATCCTTGAAACCATGGTGAAAAACAGAATCCTGAAGGGACCCATATCCTGAACCGTGGGACGATGTCCCGCCGGGGGGTATAGCCTAATAAATAAGTATTATCCCTCCTGCTCTAACAACCCTGTGCAGCTTGCCAGAGGGGGCACTTTTTAATGGACTGGGAGAAGTTAAAGGAGAATCCAGAAGGATAAGACTTCAAGCGAATTCTTGGGTTTATACCATTTATAGTCCTATTAAATTCAATCTATTTCTCAGACATTTGAGGGGCAAGGAAGTTCAGTGTATTCGTACATCTTTCAGGGTCCTCCCTTGATCATTTGACTCTGTCCAGCTAGTTTAACAAGCTAATAATAAAAGGGAACAATGCAAAACTTGCTGAATTTTTTTTGTTCACCCTGTTTCCTTTCTGAAGAAAAAAACACCACCTTTTTTTATTTCCTTCGTTCAGATACCCAGCAGTTTGCTGCAGACTCCTGCAGCTTTTCAGCCTATCACTCAATACCTGTTCCAATATATCAAATTGTCATACTTCCTCCTTTCACAGAGAGCAGCAATTAAAAATGATGAGGGTAAAGGGTTAAACCTAAAAGCCTGCTAATGAGGGTGCCTTCTTGGTGGTTTGTTGTGGGGTTTTTCTTCTGTCAGGCATTTGATGCTGTTTTCAGCATAAGCTTTCGATAAGCATCACTGAACATTTTTCCAGAGTATATTAAAGAAAAAAAAAAAAGTTTTTTTCCTTTTTTTTTTATTTTTTCCTGCCATCCTGTAAAAAATGATAGATGTGTGGCTGTGCTGTTTATCCGAAATCCTAATTACTGATGCTGCAGCTTTTGAATGTTAGATTCATGCAGTATTCTCTAGACTTCAAACTGGTCAAGGAAAGATGGATTTCTGTCCACAGAGACATCTAAGTTTAGTAAACAGAGCCAATGTTTGGTGATTTATTAAATTATTTTCAAGTCAGGAGTTGCATCAGCTGCAAATTACAGAGACTGGAAGCTTTCTGAAGGAGAAAAAGCAAACAGCAAAAGTTTGCTGCCAGTGGGTGAGATTTCAATTTCATAGAATCATAGAATCAAGCAGGTTGGAAGAGACCTCCAAGATCATCCCGTACAACCTAGCACCCAACTCTGTCCAGTCAACTAGATCATAGCACTAAGTGCCTTATCTAGGCTTTGCTTGAATACCCCCAGGGATGGCAACTCCACCACCTCCCTGGGCAGCCCATTCCAATGCCAATCACTCTCTCTGGGAAGAACTTCCAGCCTAGACCTCCCCCAGCACAACCTGAGACTGTCCCCCCTTGTTCTATTGCTGGTTGCCTGGCAGAAAAGACAAAGCCCACCTGGCTACAACCTCCCTTCAGGTAGTTGTAGACAGCAATGAGGACACCCCTGAGCCTCCTCTTCTGCAGGCTGCACATCCCCAGCTCCCTCAGCCTCTCCTCACAGGGCTGTGCTCCAGGCCTTTCACCAGCTTTGTCACCCTTCTCTGGACACATTCCAGTACCTTAACATCTCTCTTGAATTGAGGAGCCCAGAACTGGACACAGCACTCAAGGTGTGGTCTGACCAGTGCTGAGTACAGGGGCAGAATGACCTCCCTTGTCCTAGTGGCCACACTGTTCCTCATCCAGGCCAGGATGCCATTGGCACTCTTGGCCACCTGGGCACACTACTGGCTCATGTTCAGCTACTATCTACCGTTGCCTCTAGGTCCCTCAGCCTGGCTGCTATTGAGCCACTCTGTCCCCAGCAAAGAGTAGAGGTAAGAGGTGGAATTTATTGTAGAACAATAGTTTGAATTTTTTTTCCTCAAAAAAAATTATACTTGGATAAAATATTTCCAAACCTATACTGAGAAAAAATACTGTGTATATACGATGTCTAGAGGGTGTAGATGTGTGTGTGTGTGTATATTGGAGTACATCACAGTAGTCATGCAACACCCCAAGAGGTCATTTTCATGGGGCAGCAAAGAGAGTGGGCACAGGATTTCTGCTGAGAGTCCTTGCAGTTGTGTGAGCACAGCGTGAGCAGTTCATCTGCACTGCGCTGCAGATGTGTTTTCCATGCCATGCATAAGCACCGCCTAGAGCAGTAGCCGCAGCTTGCCCTGACAGTAGCTGAGTGTGGTGATCCCAAGTACTGAGATCCTGATGAGCTTCTGAAATCCTGTGTGCTTAAAAATCTTCTGCAAAGCCACCCAGGTGAGGTGCTCTTCAGACAGCTGTGCAAAGTATGATCCCTCATAGTGACTAAATGCTGTGGAACCAGCTGCTCAGAGAGGTTGTGGAGTCTCCCTCTCTGGAGATGGATTCAAGAACCATCTGGATGCATTCCGGTGTGATCTGCTCTAGGTGATCCTGCTCTGGCAAGATCTTTCGAGGTCCCTTCCAGCCCCTGACATTGTGTGGTTCTATGAATCTGTACATTCTTGAGGCCTAGAAATATCTGAAGGATGGAGGTCATGAGGATGGGACTGGGCTCTTCTCAGTGGTGGCCAGTGATGGGACAAGGCATAATGGGTGCAAACTAGAATACAGGGGGCTTCACTTGAACCTAAGGAGAAACTTCTTTCCTGTGGGAATTCTAAAGCCCTGGAAAAGGCTTCCCAGAGTGGTTGTGGAGTCTCTTTCTCTGAACACTTTCAAAACCTACTTGGACATGTTCCTCTTCAGTCTGCTGTAGCAGAAGGTTGGACTAGATCATCTCCAGAGGTCCCTACTGACCCCCACCACTCCATGCTTGTATGATTCCATAAGCCTTTACGTGTGTGCAGCTCCTGAGGACTCTTTGATGGGAGCTGGATGTGTTCACTCATTGCTGAGCATCTACCTGTGCTACCTGAGAAGAGCAAAGCGGAGCAGAGACATTGCCTGTTTAAAAAATTAGACTTAATTTCTCTCGGGGTTTTCTCCATCTCTAGTCAAGTTTGTTTTAAACTAATGGAAGTAATTAGTGAGTCACAGAGGGACTTTGTCTAAGAGGTAGCCATTTTTAGATAATGGAGCATAAAAGTCGACATGGTGACATATGACACCAGAGCAGCATATTGGAGCCATGCTCTGTGTCTTAAGCAGATGTTTAAGTACTTTGAATGCTGAAATCACTACCTACACAGAGAGGAAGGGATTTGTCTTTATTTTTGTTTCTCAGACAACCACTGCACTGTAGGACTTTCTTTTAATCTCAATACATTCAAAGCAAGCTCTGAACTGTTTTTAATGTGCTGTCATTATCACTCCTTTCCCTCTTCTTCCGATGTGTTTCTGTCTATGATGTGTGGATACTTCAGGAGGTATAGATGGAACTTGCTTTTTGAGTTGCCAATGTGTAGCAGAGGAGTGCTATGATACTCCAGCTGGAACACAGCCCTGTGAGGAGAGGCTGAAGGAGCTGGAGGTGTTTAGCCTGGAGGAGGCTCAGGAGTGACCTCATTGATCTCTACATGAAGGGAGGCTGTGTCTGGGTGGGGTTGGTTTCTTCTGCCAGACAACCAGCCACAGAACAAGGGGACACAGTCTCAAGTTGTGCTGGGGGAGGTCTAGGCTGGATGTTAGGAGGAAGTTGTTGGCAGAGAGAGTGATTGGCATTGGAATGCGCTGCCCAGGGAGGTGGTGGAGTCGCTGTCCCTGGGGGTGTTCAAGCAAAGCCTGGTTGAGGCACTTAGTGCCATGGTCTGGTTGATTGGACAGAGCTGGCTGCTAGGTTGGACTGGATGATCTTGGAGGTCTCTTCCAACCTGGTCGATTCTGTGATCTGAGCTTTGAAGTTTAAAATAATTCCTAGATTTTCTGGAAACTATGGAAGACACAGTCCTGTAGGCTTTCTTCTTAATTTTTGTAGCTGGATGGTGGTCTCACCTTTGTAAGACAGGTCCCCTCCTCCAGGCCACTGAATATCTGCCCTGTGCTCTGACAGTCCTAAGGGCTTCAAGCAGTGGTCAAAGTAACAACTGAGTAATGTTCTTAAATTTGTGACCAAAGTTCAATTTAAACTTTGAGTAATGCAGGAGAAGCTACTTTGTTGCATCGAGAAACCTTTATTATACTTCTAGAGATAGTAAGGAGAGAGAACTGGTCTGATACCTTGCCTAAAGCATCTCAGAAGAGGTAGGCATGGAGGTTGTTTGCTACTGTCTGAGCTATAGCAAAAAGTAAAGATGGGCAACCCCCCATTTTCTGAAACAAAGCGAAGGATTTCCATTTGCCCTGGATTCCACATTAAATAATGTTTTAATGCTTGTAGCCTATGACAATGAAGTTGCTTAAAAGCATTACCCATGGGGGTTTCATATAGTAGATATCTTTATTCATCTTCTTTTTACAAGGCAGTGCTCTTTGTGCCCAATAATTACTGTGGCAACAGTTCCCAACACACACACATCAAAATGTACAAATCTGGTCCAAATAAATATGTAGCATGGAGAGCCTTTGGAAGATCTATAGTTACACTTAAGCATAGCACCCAGTTATCGAGAGGTGCAGTTTGATGAAAGAGGGGGCAGATTTTCTCCTCCTCCATCACATTCTGCTCCTCATTTCTCCACACTGTGATGGCATCAGGGGCTTTGGCAGCAGGACTGGTTGAGCAGTTTTCTGTCTGCTTTTTTCTTTCGCCTGTGCCCTCCCTTGGATAGTTTTGTTTCAATCCGGATTAGTCCCTGATTCACCTCAAAGCAGCACTGCAGAAGCATTCATCTGTGGTTTGGGGGGAAGGGAACATTTGGGGTGAAACTAGTCCAGGAGCTTCTCTTTTCTAGATTGCCACTGCATCCCTTGTGCCGCCACAGCCAGTGCCCCCATCTGAGCTAGCTTTTCTTGTGCAAAAGTGAAATGCCTGCTGAAGCTGCCTGAGACTTGGACCAGCAGGTTTTCCTTATCTCAGGTCAGAGCAGGAGCATTGCTGCTGAGCACTCAAAAGCCACAGCTTCCAGAGCCCATGTAAGGATGCCAGCTAGAGAGCTGTGCATCCACTCTCTCTCACTTGAGATGTTTTTACGGCTGCAATATGTTTTCCTTCACCACATGTGTGTTCCGCCCCGTGGATTACTCAAATGGCAGAAAGTGTTTTGTTTCCTATGTGATTAGCTGCAGGTTCACTTTCTATCAGATTTGTCAATTTTGTCGTATAATAGTTTGGGGTTTTTTCCAGCCTAATATATGTGACATGTTTCAAAATGCCGATAAAAATAGTCTAGGAAAGAATTTCATCGAAAAGAAAGTTCTGCAAATAAAAATATCAGCAACTGGGGAGCTTTGATCTGACAGCGTAGGCTTTGAAATGACACTCTGTGGTTTGCCAGGGGAAATTTTTGTGGTGGTTTGGGTGTTACCTGCCCCCCCCTACGCTTTGGAAAATCACCCAGACTAGACTCAGCGGCTCTGGAAATTTAAATGAAGCTTTATATTTACAGCTTAGCACAATATACAAGCAGATATTTACAATAGATACAGAAATATACAAGTTAAAAAGGCAATACAGAAGCACAACAGCCCTCCCAGAAACCTGAGTCCCCAGGAGGGGCTCCCAACCACCCTTCCACCTTCTCCCACCCCTCTGCCTTACCCCAGACTTTGCCTTACGCTTAAGGTAGTTTGGAGGATTGGTGATGGGAGTTATGAAGCGGAAGGATTAGTCACACAGATGGCAGGTTAGGTTAGAGAGAGAACTTTATGCAACCCCAGAGACATACTCCCTTATCTATACTTATGTTCTTGTTCTTATCCATCTCAGCAAGCCTGTGGGTGCAGTAGCCATCACCATTGTTTCCTTTTCACAGCCTGTAGTCTAATTCTTGTCACCAAAATATCCCAGCTAGGCTCAAACTAGCACACTTTTACAGCTCCTCTTTGCAGTAGCTGGAATGTGTGGAGGGGTCAGCCAGGGTGGGATTGCAGCCATGGTTTTGGGGCCTGGCTCCAGCAGCATTCTGCGGAACAGTTTTAATCTTTTTTTTTTCCTTTTTCTGTCTTGTTTTTATATTTCTGATAATGGAATTGTTATGGGCTCTTGAATTTCGGTTAAGAATGTGCAAATAGGCTATCTGGTAAGTAGGTTACTGAAGGGTTAGGGAAATGGAGAACATTCTGTGCAAAAAAAAAATAACCCACAGTGTGGGTAATAGACTCCAGTCGAATTTAAAAGATAATGGCAACGAGGGAGAAATCCACTTGTAGAAATGGGGAACAGCTGTGTTTGAGATCTAATGAAACTGTATCAAATACTTTAAAAATGGCTTACAACGTCTGCCCTGGGGAATGGAGATAAAGCGCAAGAGCACTCCTGAAAGGTCGAAGAAACAGTTAAATCATTTCCTTGATGGTTATTAGAGATATAGGAAGACATTGGTGAAAATTAAATGTCTGAAACTTGTGTTTGATTGCTTTCCTTATCGCACCAATCTCACAGGTTTCTCCCATCTCTTACTCTCTGTTCTAGTAAAATTTAATAACTGTGCCGGTAACAAGGGAGTTCGCTATGAGACCAACAGCCTGGACTTCAAGGTGAGGGCGGATGGGACCATGTACGCTGCCCACCACGTGCAGATGCCCTCAAAGCAGCTGATCCTGGTGGTGACTGCGTGGGATCCCCAGACCCTGGGCAGATGGGAGACGATTGTCAGGTTTCTGGTGACAGAGAAGTCGCAACACGGTGGGCACAAGGTAAGCTTTGAAAGTTGTTTGTTCTTCCTTTGCCTGTGTTGCCCAAACCTTTGTTACACATGGCATCAGATTGTTTGTGTTACATGGTTGCTGCTTCCTCAGTGTCCAACAGAAGATGTCATGAGCAACATCAAATTTCTGGCAGGTGATCCTTGAACCTGTCCCACATAAATGATTTAAGGTCATCAGTGTAGGAAATGTTCCTTAAGTTCATGCTTTTGCATTTTCAAGTGACTGCTTGGCTCTGTTATGTGCTGCAGGTTATATAACTTATGCTTGCAACTCACTGCTAATACTCTCTTTTGACTTGAACTTAAATCTGCAAATGAAGGGTGCCTCCCTCACACCAGAGTCAAAGTCAACCATCTTAAGAAATACAAGGTCGAGTCCAAATTTCTTTTGCGACAGTGTGGATCAGGAGTCACACACTGGCTGCTGCTGTCATGCTGCTAAGACATCTCCGGTGATTCCTTTTTCTCTGTGAGCCATCTGCACGGCCCTGCAGCTCCATGGGGGTCTTCCAGAGGAGAGATTTGGGCGTGCAGCAAGGACAGAGAGCATTGCTGCTGCCTGATAAGGGACATATGCTCACAGGCAGCACGAGCCAGCAGGGCAGCAAAACACAATGTGGCACTGCAGTGGCAAACGTCCCCTCTGCTCAGTGCCAGCATCTTCCCTTCCCCACAGCTGAAGAGTGAAAAATCCACACTGCTCAGTATTTCAGACAGAAGGCTACAGATGCTTGCTTGCTTTTTTGGTTTCATACATATGGCTGAAAAGCAGGAAGGATTTGTCCCAGCCCAACAACCTGAGAGCAGTCTTGCTTTTGGTTAAGTACAGCAGTGGGCTGCACAGGGCCATTGTAATTGGAGACTGCTCCACAAAAACACATTTCTTCTCTCTGCCCTTGGAGTAGCTGTCTCTGCCCTTTCTCTTCCATACCGTCTTTGGTAGCAGCAGTTCATGTTTTCGTTTTCTCCTCTTTTTCACTGTGTGGGCCTGAAGACCTACAGAGCAGAGTCCTGGGGAGCAGTCATGGCTAGTTCAGGGACAGACAGGTAAACTTGGCTGCAGCTGTACTTTGGATTAATGCAGCACAGTGGTTGTCAAAATAGCAAGACTGGGCTCTGCTCTTGTCTGCTGCGCTTGGCTTTGGAGGGCAGGGCAGGGAAGGAGAAAAAGACTTTGTGCCATTTTGTCAGGATGCTGCCCTGTGAGCATGTGCCACGTGGGAGCATTTTTTGCCACTTGTAAGACAAGGAGGAAAAGACTTGGAGAGTCTTAAATCTATCAGCTGCCCAGTGGGCTGACCCCTGAGGTTTCACATGGCTTAGAGTTGTATAAATACACTTCTGCTGCTTTTCAGCAAGGCTCTGGCTCGTGCAAGATATAATTAAGCCCTGTATGTTATGTCAACTGCATGTGCCGTTTTCTAACCAAAGAAGTAGTCCTTCCTCCTAAAAGTAATTAAATATTGAAGGGACAAACTAAGATGTCTTATATATTGCTTTAAACTTCTCCTCACTGTAGCAGGAAGACAACTGAATGAGCACACATTTCTGGTTTAGTAAAATATTTGGTTGGAAATTCATCTAATGTTAATGTAAGCTGAACTCTGGTTCAAACCAGAGAGAGCTGAGCTTTTTAAAATTCATACCCCTCCTTTCTAAAAGCCTTATTAGCGTTCAGTTTGAGGCTGGAATATGGAAAACAAGACTAATGACAAGGTCATAAGCAGTTTTATTGTGGGACCCTATAGCAGGCATCCAACTTGTTTTATTTAAATGCTTATGCTTTTTGCAAGCAAAATAATCTTTTGCTTACTAAAGAAATAAATATGATGATGAGATTATTTTAAAAAATAATAGTGTTTATGCTAAAAAACTCAGCCAAAACCTAACCATATCCACTTCAATGTGTTTCAGGCCGTGACCCTAATATACTACATTTCATGGCTTTTACTAGAAACAGATTTCACATTTAGTTTTGTGTGGTATAATATGACTCCAGCAGAACTGCATCATTTTTTTCAAGGCATTTTAGGCTGTTGTGCTGTATTCAGGCTGGGGACAGAGTGGCTGGAGAGCAGCCAGGAGGAAAGGGACCTGGGGGTACTGGTGGATAGTAGGCTGAAGATGAGCCAGGAGTGTGCCCAGGTGGCCAAGAGAGCCAATGGAATCCTGGCCCAGATCAGGAACAGTGTGGCCAGTAAGAGGAGGGAGGTTATTCTTCCCCTGCACTNGGGGACACAGCCTCAAGTTGTGCCAGGGGAAGTATAGGCTGGATGTTAGGAGGAAGTGCTTCACAGAGAGAGTGATTGGCATTGGAATGGGCTGCCCAGGGAGGTGGTAGAGTCACCGTCCCTGGGGGTGTTCGGGAAAAGCCTGGATGAGGCACTTAGTGCTATGGTCTGGTTGACTGGATAGGGATGGGTGATAGGTTGGACTGGATGATCTTGGAGGTCTCTTCCAACCTGGTTGATTCTATTCTGTTCTATTCTATTCAAATCAGGGAGAGAAAGGAGAGGTTGACATGAGAAAGGGAGAGAGACCAACTCCCTCTTCTGTGATAGATGTCCATTTCCATTTTACTTTGTAAATTTGTGACTGATTTTGTGAGACTGCTGAGCAGTTCCTAACCATTAAAAATAGTTAGCATGAAATCTGCCGTACCGCACCTGCCCATCTCTGCTTGGCGGCATCTACCAACCGCTTCTGCCTTGCTTGTCCATCCTCTGTGCTCCTGTGGGCCTCCTCTGTGACTGAGGCAGCTCCACTGTGTGATGAAGCTTGTTGCCCCTCTGAAGCACTTTTGAAAGTATAAATCAGAATTTAGTTCACAATTACCCACGGGTTAAACCTTCCTGAGAGCCTAATTAGCCCTCCTGGAATGTCCGTTATTAGACTTTTGGTTTATTGTGGAGGTTAATACAGCATAAGTGTTACAGGTGAAGTTGGCGTTGGGATAATGGCTGAGGTCATGGTGGAGTAGAAGTGAGATCCCTGCTCTGCTGAAAATTCCTGGTGCGTTCCTGGGAGAGCAAAGTCAATTTCCTATGGCCTTCCTGCAGAACGAAGGCAGTGGTCTACTTCCCAGGGGGGCGAAGAGGATAAACTCCTCCATACATGATCCCTTGGATTCGTGACCCTGTATTACCACAGCAGATAAGACTGGAAATCTGCATAATGGGCTGGGAGAGCTTTGGTGGTGGCCAGCGTGTTTTCAGAGTGGCAGATTAGTTCAGGATGGCTCCTGTCAGAGCAGTCCTCCCCTTTTGTGCTTTCACTGCAAAATCAGAGGGTTTTATGTCTCTGCCTGCAGCTGAGATCACACAGCTCTGCCATTAGCCCTTGTACAAACTGGTATTTAAATGATAAGTGACCCCACACAGTGGCAGTTTCCCCTCCTCCATTGTGTTGGCCTTGTAGATGTGCTAATTGCTTTAGATGACTTAATAACCTGGGCAAATCTGCACACTTTCACTGGTAAACACTAATGAAAGAACTCTAACCACTACATCAAAGTTTAATGCTGGGGGGGCAGAATGATAGCAAAGAAGGTAAATATTTAAAGTTTGTATTTCAAGGTACCTGAAGCATACATTTTCCCCTCCTCCCAAGCAAACATTTGAACATCAACTTTTTTTCCTGGTTAATACCAGTCATGTTAGTATCTCGAGGAACTTTTTTGTTGTTGTTGTTCAGTCTTGCAGGAAACCTGATAGCAATTCAATTAGAAAATGCAAATGAGGTCACATATTTCCCACAGGATTGCAGAATTACCCCAGAGGAATCAGAGCGATATTCCAGCATAACAATCAATACTTAAGATACAGTTTCTTGCACTGTTGTTGTCTGGTTGCCTCTTGCTGCAGCTGAAGTATCCAAATTATACCTGTGGGTATAATTTGGAAAGAATACAGGGGAAAAGGAAAGGGAAGAGGAAAAGAAAAAGGAAAGGGAAAGAGAAAGGGAGAAGGCAAGGGAAAGGGAAGAGGAAAAGGAAAGGGAAAGGGAAAAGGAAGGAGAAGGAAAGGGAAAGGGAAAGGAATGGAAAAGGAAAAGAAGCCCTCAACACTGGAAGGACGTAGACCTGATGGAGAATGGGTTCAGAGGAGGGCCGTGAAGATGATCTGGGGGCCTGGAGCACCTCTGCTGAAGGAGCTGGGCTTGTTCAGCCTGGAGGGGAGAAGGCTCCAGGGAGACTTAATAGCAGCCTGCCAGTACCTGATGGGGACCTACCAGAAAGCTGGAGAGAGGCTGTTTACAAAGGGCTGCAGTGATAGGATGAGGGACAATAGTTTGAAATTAGAGAACAGCAGATTTAGATTGAATGTAAGGAACAAGTTCTTTACCATGAGTGTGGTGGAACACTGCAACAGGTATCCCAGGGAGGTAGTTGAGGCTCCATTGTGCTAGTTTGAGCCTAGCTAGCATGTTTTGGTGAGAGGAACTAGATGATAGGCTGAGAAATGAAAACAATAGGTGAGGTCTACTTCGCTCACAGTCTTGCTGGGATGTGTAAAGAAGAAAGACAAAACAAAGATTAGGTCACTTGCTTCCTCTCTTCGCTGGGAGCTTTTGCCTGCTGGGGAGCTCGTGGCTGCTGGCTGGACTCCATCTTGCTTTCTAACCTCACCCTCCTTTGCTTTTGTGGCTGATTCACCTTTGCTTAATCCCTCTTGGCCGAACCTCCATTCTTCCTTAGGACTGGGGTAAGGTTGAGAGGGGTAGGGGGAAGGTGAGGGGGGGTTGAGAGCCCCTCCTGGGGACTCAGGTTTCTGGAAGTGGAGATGTGTCTGTATTACCTTTTTACCTTGTATATTTATATATATATATGTATATACTGTAAATATCTGCTTGTAAATTGTGCCAGCTGTAAATATAAGCTTCGTTTAAATTTCCAGAGCCGACTGAGTCTAGTCTGGGTGATTTGTAAAGGTGTGGGGGGCGGGGGACACCCAAACCATCACATCCATCCATGAAGGTACTCAGGGTCAGGTTCAATAAGGCTGTAAGCAACCTGATCTAGTGGAGGGTGTCCCTGTTCACTGCAGGGAGGGGACCTTTGGAAGTCCCTTCCAACCCAAACCGTTCTAAGAGAAGAGAAAACAGAAGAAGAAAATAAGTTTTTGACAAAGTTATATAAAGTCCCTGTAGCTTGTGTCAGCATTTCTGAAACACAAACTTGAGTGGGTTAATGCTCCAGAAGAAAACAAAATAAAGCAGGCTTTACTTATCTGGAATTAGCAGTGCAATGTCTTATTTTCTAAGAGTGTATGCTATTATTTCCGACAATTGGATAATGATACAAGCAAGAGTCTAAAATGAAGCTTATGTTTGTGAAGTGACAATGCTGACGACTTCTTAGCTGGAGAAGCTCAAATCTCCCCAAGCACCTGGGCAGATACATAGTCATTAGTGCTTCACTTCCCACACTTAGAGTCTGAGCTTCTCCTCATAACTCCTCACAAATCAACATCCTCCACTCCCTCTGTTGGCTTGTCCCATCCAAAGTTCTGGCCCACACTCGTTTGGATCTTTTCTTTATTTGTCAGTGCTTGTAGGTGTCTAAGACGTGTCTGACAAATTTTATTCATCTGTTTGTTTTTCTGTAGTTCTCACCTCATGAGCTAAAATCAGGATCCTATGGTCCTGCACCAAACACAGCATAGAAAGGAATGCACAGCAAAGCAAAGGAGCTTGGAGATAGAGGGTATATTCAGTCCATGTAGGATGCCAGTCATCTGCTGCAGTGGCTTATTTTAGGAGGAGAAGACTGTTTTCCTTGAGTCGTGTTTGTGTCAGCCCAAGTTTCTCATTGTCTTAGCTACTCAAATTCTGAGCGTGGCTATATGTACATTTTGCAATGTTAAATCACTGGGAATTGTGCAATTAAAATCTAGCAAATACTTGGGTATGCAGCTTGTGTTTCAGACATTAAGAACTGCTGCCAGAAATCAATCCTCGCTTAAGCCCAGCTTGTGTTTTATTATGTCTTACCTTACTTTGGACTCCTTTCATAACCCAGGTATGAGTCCACAGCCATACAATATGAACGTGAAAAGCTGATTCTTAAGCCAGAGGTTTTGTTTTTTTTTCATTTAAAGCCTTTAAATAATCATCTCTGGCATTTTATCTGTCTGAGATGTTAAATTCTAGTACAGCCTTTTATTACTGATCACAAATACAAAGGTCTCTGGGCAATGAAAGGCTTATTCAGCACTGATCTTCTTTATGACCTCGGTTATTGTGCTAGCCAGGACGCTCTGCACGAGGCCTGGGAGCAATGAAGATGTACCTTCCCTTGATGGAAGATAAATGACAGCTTAAGTGGGAGTTATGGTTCCAGTGCTCCTGATCTTCTGGATGCTCTCAAGTGGGTGCACCTGAAAGAAATGGGAAAAGAGCTGCTGCATTTGTTCCCTTTCCTTCGTTCCCCTACACTGGGATGAGATGTGATGTATGGCATCAGGGTGATAGAGCTCCCCCCATCAAACTGTGCTATCCCTGGAGAGGGACTGAAGAAATGAGGCTGCATTTGTTATCCTGACTTTTTCTGGCCATACTTCTGCACCTTTTAAATACTGGGTTGTTATGCTGAGGCTGTCCTGTTGGTCCACCTCTGTGGGGTATCCAAAGCAGTTACTAAGTCCAGTAAAATGGCAGCCAGCATCGTTTTTATTTCTGTATCCTCATCACTGAAACAAGGCCTTGACTGATCAGAGGCAGTGAGGGTAGACAGAGAGTTCTGTTTTCTTTGGGTAATTTGTCAGCCATTGTCTGGGGTTTTAACAAATCAGGTCAGAGATGAGAAAGTGAATGATTAACAAATTAATCTCATATAATTGTTACCAGTGAGACTGCACATGTTAGTGGAAGTCTAATTAAGATGCATCAGGTGGCCTTGTCTGACCTCATGCTTAAGTGGATTGGAACATCTAGCATTTAATTGGTGCATGAGATCAGAAGTGATGTTTGGGAAAACATCTGAAGGTACATGGCCTGGTTTTCAGGTGTGTTCAATCGCCTGGCCTTGCACTGAAGCCAAGATAAGATATGACATACAGGTGCTCATTGCCTTGGAAAATCAGCCCAGTATGGGAAGTTTCCGAGCACTGCACTTGCTGTATTTAGTTCTTAAATAGTCAGCATCTAACCAAGGGTCAGGCTCAAAGCCATACTAGAAAGATCATCCGTAAGTGAAATTCACTCCAGATCTGTCTTCCTTCAAACAAAAAGAAGTCCTGAGGTTTGAACTGCCTACACAGAAATAAGTTTTTTTCTGATAAAACAAAACCCTTGGACTGCTGCGTACTGCCTGCCTCTGATGTGTGCCTTGCCCTTGCGAGATCAAAGCCTTTGACCTCTGGTTTCATGTTCTTTGTTACTGACTCCTGAAGTCTGACTGCTGCTTCCAAAAAATATTTTGGACTGAATTTCCTAAAAAAACCAAACCCCTCCATTGCTGTGATAACTCATTGACAGTTATGTGCAAACATGAGCTTGAGTAAAGACAAAAGCTGCCTCCTGAGGACACAGCCATTAAGATAAATCTTTTCTTAGAGTCATGTGTGTCTCTAAATCTTGTCCTTAGCCCAGACAGCTTGGTAGTTACAAGCTCAGGGTGAAGAAGGGCTCCAGATCTTTCCAGTCTCTGGAGGCCAGGTCCTGGCTCATTGGCCGTGGCTCACAGTAGTGCAGCTGCATCACATTCTGTCCCTTTGGCACTGCTGGCTGGAGGAGCAAGGAGAGGCAGCCAGGAATGGCATTGGAGTGGGCTGCCCAGGGAGGTGGTGGAGTCACCATCCCTGGAGGTGTTCAAGAAAAGACTGGATGAGGCACTTAGTGCCATGGTCTGGTTGACTGGCTAGGGCTGGGTGCTAGGTTGGACTGGATGATCTTGGAGGTCTCTTCCAACCTGTTTGATTCTATGGGTGGCCAGTGTGGCAGGGTAGGCTGGGTGACCACCAGTGAGGAATGGGATCTCAGACACTGTCTCCATCCAGCAATGCTTACATTTCCTCTTGCAAATGGTGGTAAATTGAATGTGTTTGCATGTTCAGATTTAAGCATTCGCTTAGGTGCACTCCAGACTTGGGGAATAAAAGAAGAGCAGTCTTTTCTCAAGAGCCTCTTGAAACAACCAAAGGATAACTTGAAAGGGCAAACTCACAGACTGGCACTGGGGAGAAGTACCAGAATGAATTACTTTGCTGCTATAGTAGCAGTGGTGCTTGTGATCT
Source organism: Tricholaema leucomelas (assembly GCA_013400475.1). Classification (NCBI taxonomy): domain Eukaryota; kingdom Metazoa; phylum Chordata; class Aves; order Piciformes; family Lybiidae; genus Tricholaema lacrymosa; species Tricholaema leucomelas. The sequence goes on along the minus strand of WAAF01005168.1, from coordinate 959,703 downwards.
CTTAAATATTTTGTGATCTTTTTACTTGCAAACATTATGAAAAGGAGGAATATTGTTACATTTAATTCATTATGATTGTTTTAATTCATGTCTCTTTTGAACCTTGTGGCTTTAGAAAAATAAAATGAGATTAACATTTTTCTCAGGCTTCTTGAGGGGTAGATTTGCTGCTGCTTCTCTCTGTGATGAAGAACTACTGCAGTAGCCTGAGCTCTAGGAGCAAAAGAAATATGTTCTGGCACAATTTTTCAATTTATTTATTAGAACTTTTAATCTGGGTGGCAGAACTTGGGCTGGCTAACCTAGGTGTTTCATACATTTTTCTTGGCAAGATACATATAGCTGCAGTAGTGTTTTTTACTGTATAGTATATGATGAGAACTGCCACCTTTTCCCTGTCCTATAGGTATCTGAACAGGTAACAAGTATGCTGTAATCTAATAGCCATGCTCTTGAGAAATACTTGTAGCTCTGAAACCATTGTGTATGGCTTCTTCCAATTAGGAGGATGACATTAACTTGAAGGTAGAAGTGTCTTTTTGTAAACACTAGAAAGTAGAGTACAACAGCAATTTAGATGTTTAAGAAACAATTCTACCTAAGAAGCACTGCAAGATTAGATCTTACAAAGGGAATGTGAAAAGGTCAAGTTGATGTGGGGAGCTTTACCAGGAAATGGCCTCGTCAGAACTTTTCGTATTGGGATAAGATGTTCAAGACTTAAAACGAGGAAGACATCAAGAGCTGTGCTTTGTGGGTGATGTCATCTTCTACTTATTGAAGTCTCTTGTGATACTCAGAGCCTGACAATGACAAAGGTAGTATCACAAGTGCTTGAAATCTGTGGGAAACTTAAAAGATTCCACCAAAGACAGGTGGATTTCTCATGTACCTGCTTTGGGATGTGATTCTTCCAGAGAGAGGCAGAGGAAGAGCATCATTTGAAATCCTGACAGTGGTGTGCAGTTCAGGAGGCACCTCTACTCATCACTGTGGTGTGGTACCACAGCATAGGTTTCAGCATAGTTCTGACTCTTTACCCCAGCCAAAACTTCCCTCACCCCAGAGATACCTTTAGCATTTCATGTCTGCTCAGTAATGAACGCGAGCATGCGTTGCCTGCAGGGCTCCCTGTTCAGCTGGTACAAAAGCAAAGCACGCTGAAGGGCTCTGGTGCCTTACCAGGTTTCAGCTGAAAACGCTGATCATTTACCGAACACTTAGGCAAACAGAGGATGTGGGAGAGTTCAGGTGATTTCTGAATTTCAGTTAAATTGTACTGGGAAATCAATAACATCTGTCCCAGCGAGAGGCAGCCACCCCAGTGAGGTCAGTAGCCACCTGGAAAGCCATGTTCTGGCTCAGTCTGTGAGCTTGCCTGTTAACTGCCGTCTATTCCTGCAGAGTCCTTATCTGAGCCACTGCCCTCATTAGATTTTCTGATCTAAGAGGATAAATGGTATTTGTTTGTTTTAAATAGGAGTCCTGTATGGCATCTGCGTGGATATGCCCAGAGTTAGCGAGTGTCTCTTTTCTCTGGAGTCCAGACTCAGCATTTAATTACTATTGCCCACTTCAGTGCATCTTCTGTGAGGACAGAATCTTCTTCAGCCTGACTTACCGGCCAGTGTTGTGTTCTCCCTATTTATAAACTACCCACATTTACCTGCTGTTCCTCCTCGGCTTTTTTCTCGCTTTGCAGCCTCACAGCACTAAGGAACATTCTGATTTCTCAGTCACACTGATCACATTTTATTAGTTATAACAGATAAAATTTTCCAAGGCCTGCAAAGCCAGGCAGACACCTAACAACTTTACATTTGCATGCATGCCTCATTTTTAAGCTGTCAGGGAAGAGTGCACATACAGGCTCAGCTTTGACACAGACTCCTTGGGAGAGAGGAGCATTTGCCATGGCTGATGCATGTGTGTGCATTTTACGTGGCTCATTCCCCTCCTCTGAGGGCAGTAACTCTGTTAGATTTTAGTCAGACTTTTCCTTCCCTGTCAGCTGATGTGTTCTGGAAGCTCGTGCACTTGCCAAATCTGACAATTTTTCTTACTAATTGACTCTAATGTGAACTGCTCTGTGCAGCCCCACTGCTAGCTGGTATAAAAAAAAAAAAGAAGTAGTAATGAATTTTTTGCTTAACTAGCTGATTTAATTAAAATGTTTTATCCTCTACTTGTATGGTTTCTATAAATGGAGAGGTAATTTTATTTAATGAGTTCCTAGCCAAACATAACACTCCTGACTGTATGTAGCCAGATTTGATAAAGGTCACAAACGCTGAGATTCCACTGTTTGCTTTGGTAAGTCGTGATGATCAAACAGCTTGTTTTGGCACTTGAAATATCCTGTCAGGATTGGTTCCCTCTCTTCCTGTTTATACCAGAAATGATTAGTATAGTTTTAGGAGCAGAGGGGGTTCTTCTCTGTATCTGAACACTGTTCATTATCTTTAAAGTGGAAGTCTACTGCCAAAATCACATCTCATTGTCAATTAGTAGCTTCTCTGCAAACACATTAATTTAATGCCCCTGCTGAAGAACTGTGCTCGTTGGAACATCGTGCTGCTAAAACACTACTTTTCAGAGCACTTTGACACAAATCATTCATGAATGGCAATTTAAGCTGTGATGCTAATGGGACGTGACATGAAGCTATCTTTGATTAAATTTACCACAGCTTACAACTCTTAGTAAATAGAGCTAATCTAGGTAGTCATAACAGATTTCTGTTATGGGGATAAGGAAAGAAGCAGATTATGGATTCCTTACTAGTTCTGAAGAACACCTTCTTGTAGAATGACTGCAATAAATGGAAGTCTAAAATAACAACTCTGATCTCCTCAAAGCTGCTTTTTTTCCTTCCTCCAACTTTGGCAAATTCAGCAATGACCCAAATGAAAAAGAGTCAGTTACCCAGAGATAAATAAACATGCTGATTGTTCTACAACCGTTCCATTATAGCGTATGAGAACACATTATGCAATACCTCTCTCTGCTAAAAGATCAGAAACAGAGGAGATGGTGCACCTGGGGGGGAAAGGGCTCATTCATCATAGAATCAACCAGGTTGGAAGAGACCTCCAAGATTGTCCAGTCTAACCTATCACCCAGCCCTGCCCAACCAACTAGACCATGGCACTAAGTGCCTCAGCCAGGCTTTTCTTGAACACCTCCAGGAACTCCACCACCTCCCTGGGCAGCCCATTCCAATGCCAATCACTCTCTCTGCCAACAACTTCCTCCTAACATCCAGCCTAGACCTCCCCCAGCACAACTTGAGGCTGTGTCCCCTTGTTCTGTTGCTGGTTGCCTGGCAGAAGAGCCCAACCCGCACCTGGCTACAACCTCCCTTCAGGTAGTTGTAGACTCCACAATCATCCCTGATGTCAGAAAAAATGTTGTCTACTTAGAACAGAATTCATGCAAATGTTTGTTTTAGCAGCCTTCTTGTGTTACTTTTGTTAAAGAACTAAGCTGTATTTTTGTTGTCTTATTTTCTGTTTGGTAAATACATTTCCCCCTGTCCTTTCCACAGCTACCATGGAAACAAGCAAAAATGCTTCAGTTTAAATATTCTTAATAGATTTTTTTTCCCCTTGGTTGAAAATGGTACCAGTCTTCCAAATTATATAGGGGATGAAGGGAAATATGTTTGAGCAGTGGACTAATGGTGGCTTTGTATCCCCTTGGCTTGATAAAAAGATATGAAAACCACATTGGCTCAGTTAAATGGGGAGTGACACTAGAAACAAAACAAGTCAAATATTACTTCTCTCCTGAAGAATGTCTAGTGTGCAGTGTTCAAGATCCTATGAAAATAGTAAGACTGGCATATAAGTAAAACACAGGTTGCATCATAAATAATTTTGATACTTGGGAAATAAAAGCCTTATTACCTCTCCTCCAGTTGTAGCTACCTTTTAGTCCAAGTGCAAGAATAACGTATTTTAGTGTTGAATTTGGAGCTTTTGTTTTGTGAGTTGAGCTCTATAAAATGAATAATCTCCACCAAACGTACCCTAAGTCTCACTGTTATTTATATGCAGAGAATGGTGGCCTATTTACCCAAACATTAGAGTGATCCAAAATGTTCAGCTAAGCAGGAACACAAAATATGATATTATATTATGTAAATGGGTTTGTGATACGCTCTGCTGGATAATAACTTCCAGATGTCTCTGTAGCCAGAGGCTGACGGATATCAAAGGCAGGTTGGCTGGGAGGGGAGATGTGCCAGCTGGCGAGACTGGCTACTGCTAAGTGTAGCGGAAGGTGAAAGCTGGTATTTCTTCACACTCACTGGTTTTATTTGTGGGCTAGTGAAAAGTCAGTGGCTCACAGCCTTCTTTTCACAAGCAGGATAAGGCTTGAGGGCTGTAGGCATCTCATGTGTCCTCTTCTTTCAGCGAAATATGTTTTGACCTCTGTCACAAGCAGGAGTTGAGTTTAGTCTGAGTGGCCCCAAAATGAAAGGCTGACAGGCCACGGAGACAGCAGACCTGCTTAGATGGCAGTCCTGACTTATTGCCAGCACTAAATGCAGATGAGAATCCCCCTGAGATCTCTGTGCTGTGGCATAAATGGAGCTAATTGGAGCACCAATCATTTAGGTTTCCTAAATCTATTTGGTTTTAAAGTCTGAGAATGGAGAGTGGAATTTGCCTCTGAGCACATGTTTCATGGACTGGCTTCTCTCCTGCTGCCTGCCATCTTTTCACCTGTGGTAGTTTGAGAGTTTTCCCCCATCCTCACAATTCACTAGGCTAACTCAGCTGGCTGGAAGTTGAGGAATGAAGCTGTATTTACGGCATGGCACAAATATACAAGCATATATACACTATATATATGTATTTTTTTTTATACAGGTATTTGCAACTATATTCAATTACATGCAAGTTAAAAGTGATACAGAACTACAAAAATCCTCCTGAACAGCAGAACCACCCAGGAGAGCTTTCAAACTAACTCCCCTCCTTCAAACTAACACCCCTTCTATGTAAGAGAGTGATGCCACCTCATAGAAGGGTGGGAAAGCAGCAGCCCCAGAGATGCCTGCTTCGATTAAGAGGAGGGCTATGGACAGATTTTGTTCTGATGACTCTACAAAAGGTAGAGGAATATTTTGTCTTTTGAAAGTGACTATCTGAAATTCTGGAAAGCATATGGCCAGTAAGGCCACGAGAGAAGGAGCAGTTGCTATCTCAGTGAAAACTGTTATTCAGCAAAACCAGAATCAGAAGCTGTATTTTACAATTAAGTTAATGCAGTGTCACATTCTGCGTTTGCATTGAACTTTAGATCCTTGCAAGCTCCAAAGTACAGGAGAGTTTCCTGGGGCTGGCGGTTAGTCGCTGCTGTTATTCCAGCGATGCTCTTGGATGTTTCAGTCAGAGATCTGAATAGTTCTGGCATTTGTGCTCACCAGACTTTGTTACTGCGTTCGTCTCACAGCTTTTGAAACAGCAGAAAACATGCACAACGTATTTAAACAACACCAGAAAGATTAAGGTCACGAGAATTGCATCACCAACAAATGAAGATAAAAAAGAGCTGTTGTTTTAAGAAAAATGGTTTTGTTGTTGCAAGACACTGTTGAAATTCTACATAGCAAATTCAGAGTCATGTTGATGGTTTATTCTAATGTAGGAAAACATCATCAAGAGTGACAAGCAAGCTAGTCACTGTCTAGTCACCTGCCAGCAAATATTTCATAGAGACTAAAAAGGCTGGTGCTGCCTTGCTGAGCTGACACTAATTATTTCAGTATACATGGAGCTCTGGGATTTGTGTTAATTCTCAAGTCTGTCTTTAGTTCAGACTCATTCCACTGTGTAAACTTAGCAGAGCACAAATTATTTGACCATCCTTTCATAATCTGTCCCAGTGCTCACTTGCCAATTATACAAACAGATCCAAATACCTGCTCTCAGAGGATGCCCATTTGGAAATCACAAGCCAATTAAAAAAAAAGAGAAGGCTATCCACTTTCTATAGCTCATGTCCTCTAGTCCTTTTTCATGTTTACATCCCACTTCTGGCTGTCTCCTTTGGATTGCATCGCTTTCATCAGTGTTCACAAAAGGTAGCTTTCTGGTGATAAAACTCCTTTTAGATGAAAACTCTGTTGGATATAACGTATTTATAACATCTTTATTGATGATCTGGACGAGGGGATTGAGTCCAGCATCAGTAAATTTGCACATGACACCAAGCTAGGAGCAGGTGTTGATCTCTTGGAAGGTAGGAGAGCCCTGCAGAGGCTGGATGGGTGGGCAGAGGCCAATGGGATGAGATTGAACAAGGCCAAGTGCAGGGTTCTGCACTTTGGCCACAACAACCCTAAGCAGCGCTACAGGCTGGGGACAGAGTGGCTGGAGAGCAGCCAGGAAGACAGGGACCTGGGGGTACTGGTAGAGAGTAGGCTGAAGATGAGCCAGCAGTGTGCCCAGGTGGCCAAGAG
>WAAF01005168.1:908706-953056 GCA_013400475.1 Tricholaema leucomelas | reverse complement strand
CTGGATGAGGCACTTAGTGCCATGGTCTGGTTGACTGGCTAGGGCTGGGTGCTAGGTTGGACTGGATGATCTTGGAGGTCTCTTCCAACCTGGTTGATTCTATGATTCTATATTACACCTCATAGGAAGGATGAGTTCAATATCCTGAATGTCCCAAGAAAGTATCCTGTTGCCACATCAGGTTGCTGATTCTTTTGTTCATTACACACTTAAGTGAATATTTTTAGAACAACATCTAAATATTGATCGGTGATGTGGCGATCTTGCAGCAGCAGCTTAGTGGTGATCCTTGTTGAAGTATAAAGCAGCATTCAGGCAAACATAAAACAGCAGTCACCTTGGTGGCATGAGTTAGCAGGAGAGAGGTTTTGAGAAATGTGACACATTATGTGACTGAAAAAAAAGATCGTAGTTGTCTGTTCTGTGAAAATTCAGCTCTGAAGCTGGCTCATTTTTGAGGTTCGCAGTAAAAATAGCTGCATTTTAGCAGAGATGCCTTCAACCATTGCAGCCAGTGAATGTCTGCCCTCCACAGGTAACACGGATCAGAACCACGACCAAGCTGTGAAAGCAGCTTCCTTGCTGCTCTGACCAAGTCTCAACATCCCGGAACGTCCACACCGCTTTGGAGCCACCACCTCAGTTCCATATACTGCTTAGTTTTCATATGTTATATAATCTTCAGGTGATTGTCTGCTTCATTGTACTTCTAAATCAAGAGTTGAAATGTGCTGATAGATGGATTTACATCAAACTAGAAACCCTGCAGCAACGATTCCCACTGAAACCAGTGCCTACAGACAACTGCTTTTAAATGCTTCGAGGATGTTTGAGTTTGTATGTTTGGAGTAAGACAAAAAGTGAGCATGGCTTCAAATTGCAGGAGTCTCAGAAAATACTTTGATGTTTTCTTCCTACAGTATTCCTGGGTTTGGGGCATTGATGTTTTTTAATGAGGTGTTTTTAGGGAAAAATAGCTGAAAATTGTAAAACTCAGAGAGTAGCCTTCCCACTGGATCTTACCTCGAACAAAGTGAACGTGGCTTGCACACTTTCTGATTTACGAAACTTGAAGTGTTTTCTGGTGGAGGTGCAAGCCATATGTAAAAAAACCTCTTGTCTTTATTAGTTCTTTTTTCTGCAGACTTCCCAGAAGTAACCCCTGGCATCCTAGAAGGCCACAGAGTATTAATTATCTAAATTTCATTGATTCATCATTCTGTAAGGCAGAAATTTTATAATAATCAAGCTGACTCAGTAAGTCTTAGCCGTGGCCCCACCATTTCCTACCACGGCATTTTAATGTATCCAACACTAAAGTTGGCCATGAGCAGAATCCATAGTAAAAAAAAAGAAGGAAAAGAAATCACAAAGAAGGCCTCAAAGATGCCTCAAATAATAAAAATGGTGTTTGCTGCCTGAAATGTGTTACACTTCCCAGGCTGCATGGGGAGATGTGTGTTTGGGATTTGTGCTCAAAACCTAGCTCATATAAAAAGGTCATTCCTCATGAAGCACTAAGAAGTTGAACTAATAATTCACCTTTGCAGCCATGGAGCCGACTCTGATTTGGTGGGGTACGTCTGCAGAACTGCAAACTGGAGGTTCCTCTGACCCTGCTAATGCCAGCTGTGCTCCAAAGCTGATCCGTGGCACAGGCTGTGAATCCTTTCCCTTTCACTGTGTTCTAGTAGGTTGCACTTAGGAGAAACTTGCAGAAAGCTCTCTACTCCAATGTGCTGCTAAATCTCCCTGCAGTTGGTGTAATGAAGACGATATATTACAGGAGACATCTTGATTTGAGAGTGACAGCTCCATATATTTGTGAAAATGAAGTGGCAGCAGAGTTGCCAGTAAAGCATATTGTGTCTTTGCCATGAAGAAACAGATCACATTAATAACAATGATTTTCACAGTTACACGTGGCCATTTGCACGCAGGGAAGTGCCGCTGTTGGGAGAGGTCCTAAGAAGAGAGGAGGAAGCTAACTGGTTTTGCTTTCTTGTTTCCAAACCAGCCAAAGGGAAGGAAGCTGGTGCCTGGAGAACTGGGGCAGCAGCAGAGCGACACTTTGCTCCCGTGGCGCCAACACCAGAGCGCCAACGGCCTGCGGCGGCAAAAGCGAGACTGGGTCATCCCACCCATCAACGTGCCAGAGAACTCCAGAGGGCCCTTTCCGCAGCAGCTGGTTCTGGTAAGTTAAAGAGAAACTGAAATGGTAATGATAACAACAACAATGATAACAGCAATAATAATAGTAGTGGTAACCTGGCAGTGGGTCTAGTGAAGTAGTAGGTGTGGTCCAAGCTCACAGCATCTGCCCTGCTCTGGTGAGACACCACCTGCAGTGCTGGGTCCAGCTCTGGAGTCCTCAGCACAAGGACATGAACTTGTTAAAGCAGGGCTAGAGGAGACTGCAAACATGATCCAAAAGCTGGAACACCTCTGCTGTGAAGAAAGACCTGGTAGTTGAGATTGTTCAGTCTGGAGAAGAGAAGGCTTTGAAGAGACCTCCTTGTGGTTTTTTCACTACTGAAAGGTACCAATAAGAAAGATGGGGACAGATTTTAGAAGGGCCTGTTGTGACAGGTGATGGATTTAAACTTGAAGAAGGGGCATTTAGACTAGATACAAGAAGTGTATTTTTTTTTAATGAAGGTGGTGAAACACTGCCCCAGGTTGACCAAAGAGGTGCAGATGCCCCATCCCTGGAAACATTCCAGGTCAAGTGGTGTGGGGCTCTGAGGAACCTGCTGAAGATGTCTCTGCTCACTGTGGTACAGTTGCACTAGATGATCTTTAAAGGTCCCTTCCAAACCAGTCTGTGAATCTGAGTCTGGCTCGAAGCACAGGCTCTCTGCTCTCTCTCCCTCGTCCAATGAAAGTTGCCTTTTACATGCTGCTGAAGCACTTTTTTTCCAAACAACTTGCCCCAGTTTTCCTCCCCCAGCTGAACGACAGCCTAATCGCCTCCTTCCAGCCAGTCCCTCGAGAGACACTGGCACTGCTGCCAAGATGGCACTTTGCCCACACTCTCATCCAGAAAGCAGCTGCAGGTGTAAAGCTAGGCTTGGTGACACCCAGCGACGAGGGGGTGCTGCATCCTTCCCTCCCTTCGCAGCACCCAAGTGCATGGCAGGGCCCGGGGAGGTTGGCTGCCTGCCGCCACTGCAGATGGATCTCTCATCCTCTCTCTGTTGCTAGTTCCTTTCTTTACAAGGATGATCTCTGGGATCGAGTTTGCCCATGTGGTTTCTGTGATGATTATTGGTTGACAGGAAAAGAAAAAGGGAAAAGGGGCCTTTGACAGACATATTTGGTGGATACATTGCTACAGTTGGAAAGTGTTAGCAAAATACAAATAGGTGTTGCTATTCCTCTCGCGGGTGCTGGTTTCAGTTTTTGGAGCAGTAGGAAGATTAACTGTTTCCAAAGAAAAAATTGCCTGGCAAACTTTTGCAGCTCTTCCCTTGGAAGAAAATGGCAACAATTATAAAATTTGAGAGCTTATTTTTAGCGGCAGTGGTGTGTCATTGGCATCCCTTGTCAGGAAGTTCACCCAGTCGTCTTGAAACAGTGCCTGGACTGAAAAGAGTTGTCATCATTAGCAGTTTCACACTGATTTGCTGATACTCCTCTGCACAACCTGCATCCGGTAGGAGGAAAGGAGCTTGCTGAGTCCTTTACAAGTTGAGGTGAACTGTGCAGTAACTTGTGTGATGACTGAAGGTGCATGCTTCCCATTCACCAAGTGTTGGGTAAACTTGAATTCTTGATGTCATGTCTTTGTGTAGCTAGGGAAGTATGGTAAGGAATTAAAAAGCAGCAGGTGTTTTTATGTCTGCCCTGAAAAAACATGGGGAGGAAGCCAAGGAGTCATTGTGTGCTCAGCGGTGCTGGGTATAGAGCAACCTATTTATCTGTTGTCCAACTAAGTTTAAGAAATATCTGAAGAGGAGAACAATCTGATGTGTCAAAAACATCTTCCTAAATCAGATTAATAATTTATATTAATTCCTAAATTCCTGTGGAAAATAAGCAGAGTGCTTGCAGAGTCCTGTCCCACTCCCTGCTGAGTTCTTTTGAGCCCTGACTAGACAGCAAGGGGACAACTTGGCACCATCTTACCATGGCAAAGTTGTTGATTTATAAGGACTGAAATCTCTGTGGCACTTTTTCCCCCTACAGCCTGGAGATGAAACAGAAGGACTCCAAGATGCAAAATTCCAGTGCTAATGAAAGTGACAAATAATAAATTGTATATAGGTACAGAAGAATTGGCATTCAACACATAAACTACCAGTAACCTTGGTGAGATCACCTAGCTGGTGGAAACACCAAGCTTCCAGATTGTCAGAAATGTATTCTATTGCAGTTTTTAAATAGAGATGCTAGAGGAAACACTGAAATAAAGAATGGGCTGGGAGAGAAAGAATTATCCCACAAAGGGCCGCTTTCCTGTTCCCCTTCTCTCTCCTAATGACAGGGCAGATTGTACAAAGAGTGCAGCTTAGTTAAGCATGAGACCCCTGATCTTTCAGGCTTGAGTTGAGCTTCTGGTCATCTGCAGCATCTGGACCATTTGCTGGCCCCTGAATGTGAAGCTTGGGTGATTCCTAGCAGGAGTTACAGCTTCTTCTGTTAGACTTTGCTCTTTAATTATCCTGGATAGAACAAATCAATGTCTTCAAAGACCAGCACTATCTGATTATTTCCATCCACATAATCTTCAAATTGCCCTGGAGCATTCTGCTGTCTCCTAGATCTAGGTAACAGTTTTGATCTGATTTCCCATGCTTTTGCTCACTGGGCGCTGAATATTTTTGTGTCCATCTGCTGACAAATTGGAGCTAGAAGTGCACATGTGAAGTCACAGCTCAGATCCCATTTGTAGGGAAGGAAGTCTGTCAGTTTTCTCTGCTGCTATATATAATGTGTTCAAACCAAGCTCCTGGATGCTGAACTTTTTTTGGTCCCAAGAGCCCTACTTGAGCTTACATTTTGTAGGTATAACTAATGGCAACCAGTCCCTCCGTTATGCTATCTTTGGTTCTGGTTACCTCCAAGGAGAGGAAGGAATGGCATGAAAAATCTGAATATTAACAAACCAAAGAGCCTTACCAGAAGTACATTTTCCTCCTACCACTTGCTGTTTGCGTTTTTAGAAGTCAGACTAATTTGAAATGCATAGGCAAATCTTTTGGGTTCCCTCCTACTCCTGCTTCCTATTGTGAAGGTAAAAATTCCATTTTATGGCAGTTGATTAGTTACTTGTCAGTATTTTTAGCAAGGCTGTGCCTGAATGAAGTTTAAATCATAGCAAAGGTGAATTCAGCTTGATGGGAGCCACATACGTGGAAATGCAGCCCTATCAGGTTCAGCTGGGATCGACTGTAATTCTCTGCTCATTAAACCATTTCATTCTGATAAAATATATTAAATGGAGAAGATTTTTTTTTCCTGTTTTTAAAGGATAAAAAGGAAGACGTCACAACATTATCCCTGCCAAAACATCCCTCTGTTAATTACAAGGTTTTTTCTTTCAGAGGAACATCCATGTCTGTTCGTATGCATCAAACCACACCAGCTAGGAAATGTATTTCAGGAAAATAATGTGTAAAAGAAAAAAAAAACCACAACCAAAATAGGAATTTCTGATGAGTTTTGGCTGCTGAAAGGATTTAGCTACTCTTCAAAGAGTTGAAACGAGTGTCCAATTTGTTTAAGCTACAAACGATTTTTGTTGCAGGTTTTGGCTTTGCCTTTGAGCTGAGAAAGCAGCTCCCAAATTTCGTTGATATATGCTTATTTGTTTTGCAAAACATTCGTGCAAATCTTGGGTTTCATTTCCTTGCGCTTCACTTCCACCTTTGTGTTAGGCATATTTTACGTGCTGTGAAATATTTTACTGTAGTGAGGATAATTTCATTACTAATTGTCAGGTACTCTCATTATTATAACTGTGAGGTCCATAAAAATGCCTATTAAAAACACAAAACCAACATGAAATCCCTCTCCTTCTCCAAGCAAGTGACTCATGCAGGCACAATAATCAACTAAGATAATACATTAAATAGTTATGCCCTCGCTGAGTGCCATCTATTTTCTCACTGACTCATCCTTTTTAACTACATGTGTAGCTAATTCTTAATTATCTATTATCTAATTATCTATTATCAATCTTGTATTTCATCCTCTTTTGAACTTCAGAACTTTCTCAGTTTTGGATCCACATGCAAGTCTCCTAATGGGAATCTTGAGTCAGTTTTCAAGGCTGAAGTCTTGGCCCATCTCACTGGGCTGCGTGAAAATTACTCACTTAAAAGACCACCAGTCTCATGCAGGACCAACCTTTGATCATGCCATGTTTAGATAAAGACCTCCTCTATCAACTACCACTTTCATATTTACCATTATGAGTGCTCCAACATTCCAATTCTTTGGATGTTAGGAGGAAGCTCTTCACAGGGAGAGTGATTTGCCATTGGAATGGGCTGCCCAGGGAGGAGGTGGAGTCAATGTCCCTGGAGGTATTCAGGAAAAGACTGGATGAGGCACTTAGTGCCATGGTCTGGTTGACTGGATAGGGCTGGGTGATAGGTTGGACTGGATGATCTTGGAGGTCTCTTCCAACCTAGTTGATTCTATTCTATTCTATTCTATTCTATCTTCAGGACCTTTCTGGAGCTCTTCTGAGTTGCCTCTCTCTGACCTGGTCTGCTTAGAATCTAATTTTCCCAGCTTGCTTTTATTAAACTTGGAACTGAAAAATGTGGTATTTGCCCATTAGATCTCTTAAACAAGCAACCTGTTCATTCTCATTACACAGCCATGAAAACCCACTGAAGATGACCAAGACAGAAGCTTGGTGCTCTTACAAACCGCCTTGATTGCATGCTACAGGCACAGCATGCTCTCTCATATCCAAGCACTGATAATCTCAGACACAAGGATACTAGAAATAATCTAATGTGTGTAACAGGGAATAAGAGGGAAGGATGCATTTTATGTAAATTTAATCAGAAAGTCCTGAAGTGGTTTGGAAAGTTGGCAGAATATAATATACCTGAAGACTCTTGCGTTGCTCCTTAGCAGAGGTGTCGTTGATTGGTTGGCTTTCGTGCGGCGTGGTGCATGTTAATAGAGCAGAGAACTCTTCTGCATGCACTAGAAAACCCCACAGTGGACTCAGGGGTGGGGTTAGCACATGTTAAGCTATGCAGTGTAACTAGACAGTTAATATGAAAAAAATGGATAGCACACGCAGGAACTCTACAGCCTGCTTGTTTGCCAGAGCCCATCCTGGTGTAGGAAATAAGTTTGTCAGTCACAGAAGCACAGAAACATCCAGGTTGTAAAAGACCCTCAGGATCGTCAAGTGCAACCTATAACCCTACTCTACAAGATTCTGTCTACTCACCCTCTGTCAAATCTGCCCAGCTGTCTTCTGTATCAGGTAAAGGGACTGAAATTCCCATTGCTTTCTGGATTCCATAGGTACTAACAATATGTTCTTCCAAAGTCTAAAATTCCAGTGTTGAAGATAGACATGAGACTGAGCTGCAAAATCCCCACTGGCTTGGACCCTCAGGCCCTCAATATTGCCATTTCCTTTGCTCATCGTGGCCATTTCAGCATGCACCTTTGGGCTGTGTTAAGTAGTTTTATTGTAGGAAATCCCTCATGCCTCCTCTATCAACCACGTTGCTTACTGCTGTGAAATTGGCAGTTCAGAATCCATTAACTCCCAGCTGCAAGACAGATGGCATCTGTCTGTAGTGAGAGAAGGTTTGTTGAGAAAAGGCCTTGCAAATGCTTCCCAAAGGACATCAGACCTTACTTTTCCTGAGAGAGATGCAGACAGCCTTGATTACAAATAGTCCTAGATCTTCCTTGTTCTTCAGAGGAGCAGGTGTTTCTCTTGCCTTACCAACCACAAAAAAATTGCTAGTTCTGGCTCTCGCTACATCTTGTCTGTGCTACCCCTGTGAGCATCACCAGCTGAAATTCAGAAATTAGGTGATTTGGTCTTTATTGTGACAGTCGGACAGAGGTAAGAAGGAGCAATCCCAAAGGGTAGAGAGGAAATTGGACATTGTTCATGTTGTGTTGCTCTTCAGAGGCACAGCCTTTGAAAGCTGGTTAAAGGATGTAGATTGCAACAGCTCTTGGCTCTTGACTGTGAATTCACACCACAAACCACCCTGACACCAAAGAGAGAAAGATTAGCTGGAAAATTATTCATTAAGCATTTATGCTGTCTTGGTCTTGGCTCTGGTTTCGGTCTATTCTCTCTGTGGTGCTACCAAACCAGGACTCTACACACTTGGAATGATTGGGAAAGGGAAATACAACACATTGCTACCTTCCCACCACATCCACTGGAAATTTCTTAGCAATGTGCATTTTAAAGCAGGTTCCTAAGCTGTGTATTCTTCAAACTATGCTTCTTTCTCTGGGTTTTCCCTGGCTTATGAAGACTTTGTTTTAACCTCCAGCATTTCCCAGAAACACAAGGCCAGATCCTGATGTAAATTCACGTCTCTTCCAACCTAGTTGATTCTATGATTCTATCTTTCTGCCAAAGCTGGTGGGGCTACACCAGTGTCTACCATTTGGGAATCTAGGTCGAAGCAAGCAGATGCCCAGTGCTTTGTGGGCTTTGCATGCACACACACATACAGCACTATGGATTGAAAAGTGCAGCTACAGCATAAATGTGCCATTTGAAATTCTCTTACAACAGCATTCAAGCCTATGCTGTAATTATACATATTGTATTTCCTTGTATTCAGACCCATAGGGAATTTATATTGTCCTTGCTAAAGCCAGAGGGACTGAAGGAAAGCAGTCATTTAATGATTCAGCTGTCTTGGGCTCTATGATTTAATCAATCATATGAAAGAAATTTTTAGATTCTTTGTGTTTAGAGTTCTCTTGTCTGAGCAGAAAATGTTCCCTTTTTGAATTGCTTTAATAGCTGTATTTATGCAGCTGAAAGTTCCTTAAGAAATGAAAGTAAAATCAAATTGCTGAGAATGCCTAGATAATTTATCGGAGAATATTCAATTAGAATATATTAATATTTTAGATTTCCATCATTAATTTAATATTCAGAGATTTAATTTAGTCATTGAATTGCTGTAGTGCCATGCGTGGGTAGATTGTTAGGCTGAGTGCTTAAAACACCTGCCACAAATGGGTGAATCTCACTTTGATTCCCAAGAGCACAAATGCCTTTCTACTGACATAAGTCTTGCAGCGAAAACTCAGACACTAAATCTTGCCTGTGCTCTGCATTTTTCCATAATTGCAGAATGGAATAATACAATCTTCTAGCAGAAGTAAATGCAAGAGCCCTTATTTATTTATGCATTCAAATCCAGACTGAAGGGGAATTTGGTGCTTCGTGGTTCTGAGTTTGTTGCTGGTATACTGAAGAATTTCATTTTGCCAAGCCTTGTTATCAACTCAAGGAGAACCATCGTGAGTGAAGTTGGAATTTTAAGGTGATTGGCACTTTACAGACAAATATCAAGGACTCCTGTTGCCCAATTCAGCTAAAAATACTGCCCTTGCTAGTCTGCCTTTTTCCAAGATGCTTTGGAAATAGTAACGTGAGTAGGAAAAAAAAGCCCCACTATAAATAATGAGAAGAGGCTGAGGGAGCTGGGGTTGTTTAGCCTGGAGGAGAGGAGGCTCAGGGGTGACTTCATTTCTGTCTACAACTACCTGAAGGGAGGCTGTAGCCAGCTGGGGGTTGGTCTCTTCTGCCAGACAACCAACAACAGAAGAAGGGGACACAGACTCAAGTTGTGCCAGGGGAGGTATAGGCAGGATGTTAGGAGGAAGTTCTTGCCAGAGAGAGTGATTGGCATTGGAATGGGCTGCCCAGGGAGGTGGTGGAGTCACCGTCCCTGGAGGTGTTCAAGAAAAGCCTGGATGAGGCACTTAGTGCCATGGTCTGGTTGACTGGATAGGGCTGGATGTTAGGTTGGACTGGATGATCTTGGAAGTCTCTTCCAACCTAATTGATTCTATTATATTCTAATAAAACCCCAGTGAATCATAAAATGGCATGTGATTTGGAAGTGATCAATTCCTCTCTAGTATGGCCCCAGTTGCATGAAAGAAACAGAACCAGTCTTTAATATCCCACACAACATAAAAATGAGATTCTCAGAAGCCATTGGCAGCAATGAGGCTGGTCGGAAAGTATCGCCATGGCACTGCAGAAGTCTGATAATCCATTGATAACACTTCTGGTTTTCTTCAGGTTTAAGAAGAATTTGGGGATGTTACTTTGTTAGGTTTGGGGGTATTTTTGTGCTATGGGTTAAAGTAAGGTTGGAGCAGGGAGGTCATTCTGCCCCTGTACTCTGCACTGGTTAGACCACACCTTGAGTACTGCGTTCAGTTCTGGGCCCCCCAGTTTAGAAGGGACATTGAGATGCTTGAGCGTGTCCAGAGAAGGGCGACGAGGCTGGTGAGAGGCCTCGAGCACAGCCCTACGAGGAAAGGCTGAGGGAGCTGGGATTGTTTAGCCTGGAGAAGAGGAGGCCCAGGGGTGACCTTATTGCTGTCTACAACTACCTGAAGGGTGGTTGTGGCCAGGGGGAGGTTGCTCTCTTCTCTCAGGTGGCCAGCGCCAGAACGAGAGGACACAGCCTCAGGCTGCGCCGGGGGAAGTTTAGGCTCGAGGTGAGGAGAAAGTTCTTCACTGAGAGAGTCATTGGACACTGGAATGGGCTGCCCAGGGAGGTGGTGGAGTCGCCATCCCTGGGGCTGTTCAAGGCAAGGTTGGACGTGGCACTTGGTGCCATGGTCTAGCCTTGAGCTCTGTGGTAAAGGGTTGGACTTGATGATCTGTGAGGTCTCTTCCAACCTTGGTGATACTGTGAGACTGTGATGTGCCACTGTTAGAGCAGCAGTGCTTGTGGTTGGCACTTGGTGTCTTAAAACTTACATCCAGGGACAATTACCTGCTGTTGGTACAAATCCTGGTCAGACTTGTGCTGATCCATTCCTAGAAAGGGAAGCCATCAGGTAGCTACCAATAGTGCAAGAATGAGAGACAGAGAAAGGATGACAAATGAAGGACAGCGAAATCCTGGGGTGCAGATGTCTCTTCCAACCTGGTTGATTCATCCTGTGAAAGGGTGCTGGGATAACAGACTTTTGCGCTCACCTCTTGTATGATGTCTTTGACTGGTTTGCAGTTGTTCAGCATCCCCTTGAGGCAGCGGGGTGAGATATGGGAGCAGGTATTTGTGACTCTACCACCAACTGCTACTTGGTAAAAATTAGAAATTAGCTCTGTACAGCCCTTGCTGAGGTATTTTTCTGTGCAGGATCTGATCTTTTCAACCTGCTTGCATAAGTCATGAATAAGAAACCAAGGCAGAAAAGATGAGTGGCTTTGTTCGGGATCGTAGAGCTGTTGCCATGGCCATGAGCAGCACTTCAATCACCGGCATCTGGGTCTGTCCTTGGGTTATTTGAAGGATCTCATAATGGACTTCAGTTTGATTGAGTATTCAAAAATCTTTTGTTGATGGCTGTATTCAGTCACTTCATTTTGTTCCTGAGTTCAGCTGCCACATCTGTGCATTAGGTCTGCTAATGTACAGGCTCGTTTCTACAACGACTCAAAGGTGCTCATCCACTGTGATTCAGGCACCTTTCTTTGCTGGGTCTCAGTTGATTCCTCCACCACCACCCAGCCCTTATCTCTTAGCTCCAAGTTCACCTCAGGAGCAGGAAATGCAGGAAGCACAGAAGGATAAGTACCCCTTGCCTTGAACTGTCTTACCAAGCACGCTACAAAATAGTTCATCAATCATTCCAAAGAGTATTTAGCTGTAATACCCCATTGCACATATTGCAACATATCATTACATCCCCATCCTCTCTAGAAAGTGAGATAACTGTAATAGCCGCTCAGTATGGCTGTCATTATGTGTAAAGGCAATGACAGGAAGGCATAGGCAGAGCTAATGTACACAGCTCGTGAAAGCTATTGGAAATCTGTGAAGAGAGAGCGTACACAAAAACAGTAGGTTAATTTGCTTAGGAAAAGCTTTTGGGTTTGTTCATGCCTTTTCCAAAGAAAAATGGTAATGATGAAAAAAGCTGAGACAGGAACAGAGACAAGGAACTTGCAATCTGCCTCTTTGCTGCAGTGGTTCATTATTTAACGCTCATCACCCACATTAGTAATAGGTTGCTGTGGGACTTGGCTTCTTCGATGAGTTGGAGTCCCAAAGACATGGTGGAACTGCGTGGCTGTGAGTTTGGATTTGCAGAATGATGGTGCAGATATAACTGTGACAGCTAGGGTGTTGCTGAAACTCGCTGTATCAGGCTGGAATGAGATAGGAAGTAAAAAACCCATCCACGCCCTTTCTTTTCCTACATATTGCATCTGTTCTGGCTGAGGAATTATGTTCAGCACCTTGGAATTTCGGATGACAGCTTTTAAGGTTTTAGAGAATTTACTCCTGGGCTGATTTTAAGCTTTCACTACTGCAATTAATTGTTTTATTTATAACTGCCAAGATTTCCAGTAATACAGGTGTCACCACCTAAATCCTTTCTCAGCTGTCTCTAATGCAGACTGCTGAGAGGAGTAAGCCATGGTTAGGTGGTGGGGCAGCAAAGAGTGCCTGTGCAGCAGTTGAGTAGTTTCATTAAAGGCCCCATTTCTCTGCAGTGTGTTCTTTCCCATAGCTCTTACCCTATTTTTAATAATTACCCTATTTTTAATAGCATTCATATTTGCTGCTAATTTCCTTAATTTAAAGGACATTTTCCTCCTATCCAAACCGTTAGACAACTTAAAAACAAACAAACAAAACCTTGGATTATATTAAGGGAAACATTTTGCCCAAGGCAGTTTGGGTATCTGCAGATGGTACTGAACATTTTGGCCCTTGTTCAGCAGAGATTTTAAGTACGTGCCTAAATTTGAGCCTTTAAGTAGCTCCAGTGGCTCTTCTGAGTCTAATCAGACGGGAAAATAAGGACACAAATAGTGCCTCACTGGATTAAGACCAAGCATCTAGCATTATGCAGTACCAACCTCTCTGGCCATGCTTGCCATTCTTCTTAGATCCCATGTTTTAGTTACATTTCTTTGTGCACACTGCAAGTGTACAGAGACCACACTTCCAGATGTACATGCACATCTAAACCTTTCCATAGGTCATGCAAGCATATTCTCTTCTCTTTTTTACCTAACAGACACCAAGGGAAGCCTGCCCTGAAAAGCTAACCAGTAGAACTTGGTTTCATGTTTTTGGCACTAAGTAAAGAGAGAGTTATTTCTCTTCCCTCTGTTAACCAGGAGAACTCCTGCAGCCCCTGAAAGTCCCTGCAGCAGTTGGGTGGGGTCCCTTTAAGAGGGACAGGGGAATTGGCTACAGGTGCAGGAGGTTGTGTCTGTCGTTTTGTGAAGAAATGAGATATTTGACTGCAGCTGAGCCTGATTATGGGTATGCTGGAGAAAGCTTCTGGAAGGATCAGGGGCTGTTTGTGCCTCTTGAAGGAGGAGGGAGATGGACTGGGGAAGGACTGCATCTAGAAGCAGCTGGAGGGGAAAACAAAGGAAGCTTCTGTGACCAAAGCTCAGATGTCCTCCGTGAAAGGGTGAAAATGAAGGTTTGGTGTGGCTTGTGGTGTCATTTCATGTTGATGGAAGGCTGCTGAACGTCCACCCGGCTTCGTATGACCCTGGTGAAGCCCTGCACTGTGAGGAGCTGTGCTGCTTATTCCTGGACATTGACAGGTAAGTGGGGACATAACATAGGGCTACTATGGCAAGAAGATTTATTAGAAGACATTCATGTAACATGTGGAAGGAGTCTCTGCCCTACCTCAGGTCTGTGTATGGTTTCTGAGATGTGCAGATGTATACATATGAGCTAGAGCCAGAGAGAAAGTCGTGCAGAGCATTCAGTCTTGTTATAACAAACCACCTAGGCATGCCTTCCCCTTGCAAAGCTTTGTCTCAGTAATTCCTCCCTGGGGATTGGGTTTTGGAGACTAAGACTAAGCCTCTATGACTCAAGTTACAAACCCCTAAAACCAAAAGTTTCTAGTGGAAATATTAATGGAGCCTTAAATGGCACAGTGCCAGCAGGCATTGCTGGGACCCTGCTTTCCTGACTTCTTTTTTTCACTTGTGATCTCCCCTCATTTTAATCAAAACATTACATGACCCGAGGAAGCTTTGCATTTGTGCTTGGGTTTATTCCCCTCTCAGGCTGTTTCGCAGTTGACTTATTTGTTTGATTTGTGCTTCAAGGCTTTGTGAGCTATAACATTTATTTAAGCAAAGAAGCTAATTTTATTGTTGGAAAAAGTGGGGCAGTTTAAGGAAGTAAAAAGGCTGTGAAAGCTTGTTGTTTCTCTCCAAAAAATGAAAGGCACACATTGTGTTGTGAGAAGACTGGACATAGGGCCTGTGGTTTGCCCCTTTGGAGAAACTGGTGATCCACTGTCCTCTAGCAGCCCCCTCTGCTGATGCAGTGTCCTGTAGCTACAGACCTACCAAATGACCATTTTGCTGTATTTCCGAGTCAGCGTGCAAAAGTGTGGCAGCTAAAAGGTAGTATTTTCTCAGCACATTGGTGGCACTTTGGAGTTACTTCTGAAGTAGTATTGCTTGAAGGGAGTATGTTAGTAGAAAGAGGGAAAGAAGCTGAGTTTAAGGATCCGAACTAAAAAAGTGTTTCTTGTTGATCCACATGAAGGGATTTTGTAAATTGGAAAACAAAAACTGAATGTTTGGCCAGCTTGCATGTGCAGTGGTGTGGTCTGCAGCGAAGTGAGGACACAATTTACTTACCAGTAAATGGCATTCAACTGCATCTAACAAAAAGAAATTAGAGTAGAAGAATCAGACAGCGTCAGAGCATAAATCTTTTACGGCAGATTATAGCAGTTATTTATGATTCGACAGCAAAGAATTGAGAAGCAAGGTGGCAGTTTTCTTTCAGGGATGGGAACTGTACCCTCTAATGTCTCCGTGGAACGAAGAAGATGCTGCACCAAAGCATTCACATTCAGCTTGATGGCAAAGACACTGTTCGTTAGCATCTGTTTTTGCAGGGAAACTCCTGCTAAGAGAGGAGTTTAAATATCGAAGGAAGCATTTCCAGCAGCTCTCCAGGTTTGCCGAGTGTTTCTCAGGCAGCATTACGTTTATGGCGTAGATCTCTGGGTTTTTTTGTATGCTGAAAGAGAAGGCAATTCAAAATTTATGAAACAGCTGCTGTGCCTTTTGAGCACCTAAGGGACAGAGTGACACAACGTATGTGTGTTTCTGAAGTCGTTAAAAGGGGAGGAGGGGGAAAACTTTCTGTCATTCCTTTTGAACCGTAACCCACCCATGGTACCTGCAACTATTGAAACATTTTCTTATCATTTTTTAATTAGACATGAATCCAAAATGTAACATTCAAGTATAGCATGCTATTAGGAAATCAGCTCTTTTTCTTCTCTATCCATCCAGTTGTTAAATGTCCCCCTCCTCTTTTTTTCTTTTAACCTCTTGTTCTTAATGAGACTTCC
This sequence comes from Tricholaema leucomelas, assembly GCA_013400475.1. NCBI lineage: Eukaryota > Metazoa > Chordata > Aves > Piciformes > Lybiidae > Tricholaema lacrymosa > Tricholaema leucomelas. Next base: position 937,483 of record WAAF01005168.1, on the reverse strand, counting down.
TCCTTCTCCCCATGACTCTTTATGTAACCAACCTTAGCTCTTGATTAATCAGTAATTAGGGAAGGAGTCATACTGATTTCAAGCCTCTAATATCATACTCTCCAGCTGAAATGAAAAACTAAAACCTAAAAGAAAGCCATAATGTCAATATTATGCTACATCTAACCATATGATGACAAAATCACATCAGTTAGACCAGGCAGTAGCTGTTTATATAGGCATGGATCTGGTCTACTTGATATTGGGTGTAACACAATCACATTCTTCTCCCACAGCTGCTTTCCCCACACATGCCCTGTTATTGCCTGTCTCTGCCATGAGCAGCATCAGTATTTCACCTCAAATTTTACTGCCCCCTCTCTCATCTCATCTGACAAGTACCATTTTGTTTCATGTTTGCTGAGCAGTTAGGGCCTAATTCAGAGTTTAATGAGCCCTCATTAACCTCCGTGAGCTTCGGATCAACCCCTTGTAGTCTAATATGGTAATAATGCCAGGGTATTATGGAGTTAAAAGCTACCAAACAGTGGTCTGAGGATAAAGTCACTGCAGGCGGGCGGCTTAATGGGGTATTAATTGGATAGAGGGTATTCATAAGTACTGAGCACTGAGTGTGTATATTGTTGAAAGAGGAGAATAAATGCTAAATGGTATGATCTTAAAGTAAGGAAAACTTCAGTTTTCCTTTGCATCAGCCCTTACTATAACTGTCAGGCATTTGAGGAATTAGTGCAGCTTGGGTAAAGTTCTCTGTCCCAGGTTAATGGGTGCTGTCACTCAGAATTCATCTTCTCTCTTGTAATTCCATTCTGAAGTTCTGCCTGCATTGGCTCCACCAAAAGTGTTCTTTGGGAAACAAAATATTTGCAAAAAGGTGGCAGCATTGGAAAGGATTCGTCAAAGGGAGCTGCTAATTGCACACAACAGCTTTTTCATTTCCCTTCTTCTTCTCTGGGATAAGATGCTTTCAACACATCATTTAAGGTAGCCTAAAATGTCGTGTTGTCTGAACTCTTAATGCTGGTAAGCCTGCTGAAAGTGAGCCATTGTGTCTGGCTCCATATCTCTGTGGACTGCTTGTAATATCCCCTTGAGGCTGTGCTAATAGAAGACTTGCACCAGGGCATGTCAAAGCAGCTCATACTAAATATTTTATTGTTTTCTCCTTTTTATCCTGTCCAGATTTTAAGATTTTTTTCATTCTTGGAGATGCTACATTTAGTGAGAGCTTTAGATGGGAGCTGCAGGGCCAAGGAGCAGAGGAAGGCAGCACACAGAAGGGCTGTGCATGGCCCTGGTCTCCAGACTCCTGCTGCAGCCATTCTATAATTTGTTTTTGTTCCTTCTCTGCTCGCCCCTCTGAAGCACTGACACATGGCAGGGCTCAGCATGCAGACAGCTGAGCAAACACAGTGTGGACTCAGCCTGCCCAGATGACTTGTCTCAAGGACCAGGGCAAGAGTGCTGCTGTGCCTTGCCATGGATTTGTGCAAACAGGTTCCTGTACTCATTGTGTTGGGACAGTGCAGCGATGGAAGCTGTATCTCCACCTTGCACAGTGTGTGGGGAAGGGAAAGGATAAGGCACAAAGCTTGGATCCTTGCTGATTTAGATTCCCTTGTGGGCTGATGAGAGTTAAATTCCTGAGTGCCTTAGCAAATCCTGCCTCATGCCCAGATGCCTTTAAAGGGTGGATCTATGTAGCTTAGGACTGTTTTCTTCTCCACCGTGGCAGGAGATAGGCCTTTAGGATAAAGCAAAGCAGAAAGTGGGATGATGTTCCTTGGCTTTTAATGCTGTTTCAAATGTACAGGCCCTTGAGAGAACGATCATAGCAGCATAGGAACACCTGCAGAGCAGGAGTGAACCTTGGTCTGGGGCTGCAGAGCCATTCCAGTGTTCTCCCAGTTCCTCCCAGCAACAAAGAACAGGGGAGATTATGGGCTCAGATACAGACCATGGAGTAGTATCGACAAGTGGAAAGGAATAACCCCTCAGCTGGTCCTCAGCCTTGCTTGGGCTTAATCACAGAATGTTAGATGAACTCCAGGGGTCTGGTCCCATCTCTTAGAGCAGGACAGCATCCAGGTGAGGTTCTGAGAGAACAAAATCTCCTAATAAAGCTGGTGGAAGTGTCCAAACCACCTCATGCAGATGTGCAAAGAGCAGCAGTGCGTGGGTTGAGTGCTGTCAGTGCTCACTACCCTGCAGACACTGGGTCCTGCCTTCTTTGCAGTCAGACTTCAGCAGACGTTGAGCTTTCCCAGCTCTGTGGCAGGCTTGCTCTAAGCTGCTGCTGTCTGTTGGTAGCTGTTGCCACATGTGCAGCCATGGAGGGGTTTCATATTTTGGCATCATCTTTTCATCAGGGAAGGAGAACAGATTCCCTTTGCTAACTTATCCTAGATATTCTTTACATTTCTTGCCCTTTTTTTTAAGAGCTCTTCCTCACCTTCTGTGAAGCTACAGATGTAGCAAGTCCTGTCTCTCCTCATGCAGCCAAATGCTTTACCCTTTAGGCTGGTGACGAGTCACTTTTCCTCCCTATAGCTGAGGAAAAAAAAAGATCAATCACATATGTAACCATTAGAGAAATGTTTTTCTGGAAACTCCCAACTTATACTAGCTCCAGAAGACATGTCTCAGATTTATTTTAAAGCAAAAGGCTGTGTAATAGTTGTCTCTGTACTGCCTGTGCCAGCCTACAGTTCTCAGTACCAGTTCTTGCCTTTTCTGATCCCATATGTGAACGAAATTTGAACGTGTAAGAGTAGGAGATCCTGCTCGGTGTGGCGATGTTCTTTTTAGTCATCAATTGATTAATCTAGTGCTAAATAAAGGGTCCTTTGAAGGAATTCTGTAACATCCTCTCCAGAGCACTACTGTAGCCTGCATACCTGCCTTCCTCATGCCATGACATTCCAGTGCTCCCTTAGACTTGCCTTTTGTCCTTCTTTTTTGGGGACTTACCGGCTTCTGCCTTCACATTAATTGTTCCTATGGTATGTTCCTGGGAAGATCTCCTTGTTTGCTCCATCCTGGATGGTACCCATATTGCTGCTCAGCCATCCAAATTCAGGACTTGTTCACAGTCCCTGAAAAACCCTTGAGGTTGGCTGAAGTTCCATCTGTTTCTAGTTCTTGCACCTTCAGTCTCTAATCCTGTATCACTTCAAACTTTAACAAAATACAATTCAAAATCAGGTAGTGCCTCCAGGAATTAGGAATATAAATACAGAGCGATCTGTCATGAAACCCTGGGAATTTCCATCACTGTCTTTCCTTGGACTTATTTACCAGCTAAATGTCACCACTCCAGCATGTCTTGAAAGGATGCTGTGTTTTCTTACAGGACAGCGTGGGTGGAAGTGTGGACATTTTACAACTGAGGATACTGATTTAAGAGCTGAATCCAAATGTTGGAGATTTCATTCATCTTTTTCATTCAGTCTTTTTGGTTGAGCTTTTTTTTTTGTTGTTTATAATTATGTAACTGTCTGATTGAGAAAGATGTTTATCCTTTCAATTATATGGTGAATGATCAAGAAGAAAGTATGGACAGGATGCTTTTACAGCCTTTCAGCCCTATAGTTATAACCACTTATACTGATAGCTTGTGCTGGAAAATGGAATGTGAAAGAAGAGAAAACATAGGAAATAATAGGAAGAAAATGCAGAATCCATTTCTGATGAGTTATATTAAACCCAAAGATCTTCCACTTCATAGAGAAATTATTTAAGTTTCATGCAGCTTTTGAGATTATGACAAGCTGAACAACTTGTTCTGGCTTGGTGCTCAAGCACCATATGGTACTACTTCAGCAATTTGATGTGATATTATGAATAAGAGTGCATTAGTAGTGAAATGTTTGGGGTTTTTGTATCATATTGGCCTTCTGCAGTAGAGGTTTAAAAATTAATTCCATTTAGAGTAAGGGAAGAGGGGGAGAAAAAAACCCCAAACCTGCAGGTTTCAATGGCATAATTGCAGCAAGCAAGTGGAAAATGAATTTGTGGTGATTAGAAAACCAGTTGCTGACAGAATGCCTTGGACAGGTGGGAACAACTCCTCCTTACAGGCCCTGCTCTGCTTTTAGGTGTTCTTTGCTACAATGCTAATATAATCTTTGACTGCAAATCTTTATATGCTGGTTTCTATGTTCAAGACTAGTGGTTTGCAAATAACAGTTGTTAAGCAAGTGGAAATTATCTGTGTCTGTGTGTAAAAATGTTAGGATAAGCATTTAGTGTTAGAGAAATGTATGAAAGTGATAATAAAATAGCAGAATAAATTCTCAACATGCTTATTTGAGGAGCCACCACTGTTCCTTATGTTCCTTTTCTATTAGTTATGGGAAGATCCTTCCTTAAATTCTGTTGCTAAAGGCAGTTCATGGTTAGCAAAACAGGACTACCAAATTTTGGAGGACTGAGTAAGGTGAAGATGGGGAGTTTGGTGCAATTCTCAGGTGGTGATCTCTTTTAGCATCTGAATGGTCAGTTAATAGTGAACTCTAAATATATTCATCAGCTGGATGGATGTGAAGTAATCAAATGTTTGTGTGTGTGTGTCAGGAGGCAGCCAGGGTGAATGAAGAAGACCACGTTGGCATGTGGCTGTGTGAAATCAACATAAGCTATAGCTGTTGGTTCCCGTGTGCCCAGAGGGGATGGGACTAGTCCACCAATCTAGATCTGACAGGAGGAATCACTGGGAGGTGGAAGGGTGGTACTGGAGCTGTCAGAGGATCCATGACATTATTCTCTTGCCTGTATCTGAAAGGTCTTGACCTGTGGAGAGAGATCAAAGCCAGGGCTTTGACCCAGCATCTTAGAGAATGTCACTATTGTGTGATTTTTATCTTCTGTCTGTTTTTAAGTGTACTTCAGAAAACATGGACAAAAATACCAAAAATTCCCAGCCTGTGCAGAGCAGAGACCCTTGAGGTTGTCTCAGGCACAAGCTGAAGACAGATGAGATAGGGACTGTTGCTGTTGCTCTTGAAGTGCTTGCTTGCTCTGAAGCACCTGAAAGGTCTCCTGACCCTCACGGTGCAAAGGAGAGTTTTTTAACACATTCATCAAGATTTTGGTCTCTGTGCCAGCTACAAAGGAAGGAAGAAGGTCTGTCCCACATGAGCAGGACTCGTTTGTCTGAGATGTGGATTGGCAGCTAGAACCAACTTTATCTGTGGCAGAAGATGGCTGCTGGAGCCCAGATCTGTGGTGATCGGTAGCTGTGGCTTCCTAGAGCTTCCAGGTGCTATAGCAGAGAGAGGCCTTGGCAAGCACACCTCCTGCTGTGGTTTTGTTTTCCTCAACATTAATGACATCTTCTTTTGGGGGTGGGTGAGTGGTTTAAAATGAATAACAGAGAAAATCTTCCTAATTTTGCATGCAAACTCTTCTGTGGCAAGTCAGCTACTTAGATGGATGCGGAGTTGAGTGTTTGTGGTGCTGGAGGTGCTGGTTATACTGATTGTGTGCCTTGAAAATTTGGCCCTGTTCCTTAGTCTGAATTAGAGCTGTATCAGGAGAGCTTTAAAAGACAAATGCTGCTTTGAACATGAACCACTCATATGGGAAATACCTGATTTTTAATTTTTCAAATCACTTCCAGAGAGTAATTTGGGGATTTGTTGAGTCTGGATGTTTCCCTAGGTTGGTTTTTCAGATGGGTTTTGGTTCAGAATAGACCTTTAGTTTATAATGTATATAGAGCCTGCATGCTGCAGAGCTGACTGGTTTTCACTGGCTGTTTTGCTTTGGTTTTTTTTTTACCTAGAGTATTTCTTTCTTCTTGTTCTTAATATATTCCCAGTTGGAATTTAGTGTCTGAAAAACTTCTGCATTGCTGCAGTGATTTTTAGCAGTTGTATCCTTTTATGCATCGTTCTCACGCAGTGTGAACATTTTAACCTTTTCTTAATTACTAGCATTTCCATTCCCACTGTTCATTAATCTGCACTGGGCAAGGACCATGATATGTCACCCAAGGATGCTGCCACAGCAGCCACTCAGCTCCAGCTCTGTGAAAGCCTGTGCCTACAGAGATTTTCATGGGGCATCTACTGCTTCTCTTTTGAAGTCTGAACTTAAAACTGATTTATTTATTTTGTAATGGATAGGTTGGCTCTCTGTCCTGGTGAGTTATCTCCTTTTGTTAAGCTCTTTGAAGCACTAGATATGCTAAAGTGTTGTATAAATCCAAGTTGCTGCTCCTGTTCTTGAGTAGCAAACGGTGCATGGCATATTCATAATGCAAGTACAGAAAGCCAATTGCAGGTGAGTTATGGGTGATGCCTGGTAAAGCCTAAAACAAGGAACTGATAGAAATTAAGCAGTAAATTACCCAACGAGGTTGGGCTCTAGCCTCTTTTCCTGTGGCTCCAGTTCTCATGTTCAAATTGAATTGTGGCTGAATCCATAGCTATAGCTACCTGGCTTTTATTCTTAGATATTTAGTAGTCTGTAGACTTCCAATTCACAGTGGAATTGCAGGCACAAATGTTGTTATGCTGAGAGAGGCTAAATGACTTGGCAAAAGTCAGAAAGGAAATCCAGGGTATTTTTGAGAATGGAGCAGAAATCCCCAATGTAATCCTTCCACCTCACCTTCTGTGTACTTGCTCTGAAGTTGTTAAAGATGCTGCTGGTAGCTTGAAAGCAGAGCTGGTAGGCATGTCTACAAGATGGAGGTTTTAAAAGAAAATTCATCCAAGACAAAACTTGTTTGGGTTATTCACATCCCATCCTATCATCAACTCCATTATGGGAAGTATAAGGTATACTTTCTATAATGAACAAAGGCCTTGGTGTTCAAAATCTGACTGCATTTTGGCTGAAATGAAGGCTCTCGTTTTTTATGTAGGTTTTGTTCTTCATTAGCTTACGGCAGATAGCTTTCTGAATCGCTTTCATCTACAATACAGTTGGGTTTTGGTCCTGAAATGCTAGTTGCTAATCTTCATATTCATTCATTCAACTCACATTCACTCAGCCCCAGATTTCCACACTGTATGTAGTGAAAATGTAACCACTTGCCTTTCAGTGAGAGTACAGCACTTGCTATTTTCTCCGGGTACTGGGTGAACTGTGCTGGTTTTGATGTTGGTGATAGCACTTTAATTGCATTTTGGAAATCCTCATCGTGTGTAAAATCCTGCTAAACTAAACAGGAGTGTCATCACATCAAAAGCTAGGCAACCTGGAGTATGATTAAGAGACAGGGATTTTTCCTGATCCCAAGCAGCAGCACAGTTTCAGTTTTCGTACTCTGCTGTTTAACACTTCACCACTTGCACAGAAGTTTGTATTCCCTACCACCGTCCAAAGATTTCTGAACAGTCTCATAACTTTGTCCTACTCCTTCCTGCACAGAAAAAGCAAAAGCTTTGCTTGAATCCAAACCTCCTTTAATTTCCTTAAGGTTTCCCTGCAGCCAAGCCGTGTCTGAACAGCTTGCTGCGTTCACGGCTTTGCTGTGTTTTGAACATGTTGCCGTGTTTGGATGGCAGGAGGTTAGGAGAAGACTGCACCGCTCGGATCCGTGCCCTCTGCAGAGAGGTGCTACTTGACCCCTAACTCCTCGTTTTGGTGCCTGATGTGGAGTGCTGCTGTGCATATGTAATGCCATCAGCTGTGCGCTGGTAAAGCAAAATTACTTTAAAAATTCTTAGTAACTGGCAAACAGGAAGAAAAAAATTGTGACTGTTGCACAAATTCCGCTCTCTGCGGCGGATGCTAAAGCTGCACCTGCCAGCAAGCGCTAATAGGGCTTAGTTCACTTGATTGAACATTACTCCAGGGAGATTTTAGGCCAAGTTTCCAGTCTTGCCAACAGTTTCTTTCTCTACTTTAATTCATTAATTAGCAGCTATACCTGTTTACATAGCAAAGTGTGGGAGAGCTTTAATCAGTGTGTTGCCATATGAAATGTCATGGTGTTCTCTTGATCAGACTAGAAATGTCTGACCAGAAAGTCTCCAATATTTCAGGACATTGCATGTGGCTCACAAAAGTGAGCAGCTAATGATGGTGCTATTGAAAAAGTCAGTCCAGGCAGATTTCTCTACAGTATAATTTCCCAGCGCTCAAGTATTTGAAAGTCAAAAAACTTAATAGTTTTATGCATGCAGCATTTAAATTTAAACTTGTGTTCTCAAATGAGATGTTTTAATTCAGCTGCTCAGTTTTGCTTAGAAATAGAGAACTGGCTCTTGATTACACGTTCGGGTAGTGGAGAAATCAGCACTGTCAGACATCAGCCTGTCCTGCTTTGCCCAAGTACTGTGGGAGCTTGCTGATGCCAGGGACTGGTCCTGTGTGGGGTTGTACAAAGTTGCTAAGAAGTTGGCACCAAGATGGGTGTAAAACTTTTGCAGCTCCCTGCCAGATTGGCGCAGATGATCCAGCGTATGGTAGCATGCCAGGCAGCAGTTCAAACACGGGCATGGGCATTTTTCAGACAGGAGCTGTAGAGCAAGCAGGCTTCACCACAGTATGTGCACCTTCCCACTTCAGCTGCTGCCAGCTGTGTACATGAACTGGTGCAAACCCCAGCATGAAGTCTTTCCAAAGCCTTAGGTCCCTAACTGGTTTATTACAGGCGTGGAGATGCGAGATTTACTTTGGGTTTAAGAGTGACCACGATGGGCTTTGCTGCTGTTTAGTTGTTTCTGATAACTGAGTCCTGACATCCTCAGAAGTGGAGCACAGCATATGGTGCCTATGTAGCAAAGTCACAGCTTGCACCAGAGCTGTGGTATGAAGTTCTTGTACAGAAGTCCCCATGTACCTACTGTTGGTTGCAGAAAGATAGAGTCGGCAGCACAGAGTATATTTAAGTGCATTTTTTAATTTCTTTTTGTCAAGGACTTGTTTCTGTTGTGATGTGACTGGAGATTAATTTCAGTGGATATTACTGTTTAAAAGGATTTTCCCCTCATTTTTCCTTTTAATCCCTTTTTGCTGAATGTATGCTACGTTTTGTTCTGTTCTAGACTGAGATTTGTCAAAAGGGATGGGGAAGAGAGTTTATTTTTCCCTTTTTGGCAGCCTGAGCTGTGTGTGGCTTGTGTGAATTCATCTTTCAGGAAAGAATATTTAAAGGCAAGAACTCCTCTTTGTGTCTTTGGAAGGATGAAAAAACCAAGCTTCTCCTACAGCACATTTCAAAGTACTTCATTAGGAAACAAGAGCATTTTACATTCCCATACCCTAACCAGAATTCGTTTTGAAGAGGCTTGAAGGCAGTGACAAATAGAAGGGTTTTATAATGTGTAACTCAGCTGAACTGCTAGTGTTCTGCAGAGATGCCTGCTTTGTGCAAAGCTAGAAATGTGGTAGGCTAGAGTGAAGTAACAGCACAAAGTAAAATTCTGTGGTTTTCCTTTAAAAACACGCTTCAAGCACTGACAATGGAGCTGTGCTTTTAAAGCAGTCAGACCTATCCCCCACAGATTAATTAGTAGTACAATGCTTGATTTTGAAAAGGAGAAGATGGTAAGGTGGCTGCATTGAAAAACTTGCCAAATGTCTTGAAAATGCACACAGTGAATAACCAGCAAAAGCACCCTGTGAGCAAGCAGAAGCATGGTCCAGAGCTGCCACATGTATGCCTCTCTTGCATACCCACTCTGGAGAAGGTGGCATGAGCGCTATTGGGTTCAGCACAACGCCCCTCTGGCATGCAGCCTTTACTCTTACCCACTTTGGGTCTCTCACATTACTGATTCCATTACTTTCAGCCTGGGGATTGTAATATCCCTTGGTCATCACAGAAGATCTGTAAGAGTGAGAGACCAAAAGCTCCCTGTACCCCAGCCTCTGCGTTCCTGAGAAAACAGGGCAAGGTCTGATCCCAAAACATGTTGCTAGTAAAGTTTCCTGTTGGTCTAGAGAGAAGGAACAATATCGAACCAAAGAGCTCTGCTTTGTGGAGGATTTAACATGCTCTTACAGTGACCTCATGTGGAACAAAGCAGACGCCTTGGTGCCCTGCACTGGGACAGTCCCACTGCTCATCTCAGAGCCTGTAGCATCACTTCTCCTGCACAGCTCTGCCTGATGCTCCAATGCTTTTCCTTACTCCTCCCGGTGAAGGAGAGGTGGATTTCTTTCCACCCAAATGGACTCTCACCTTCAGGAAAGTCTTCTTTTATTGTTTCAGAGCCACAAGCTGCTTGAGCAGGTGCACATGTGAGAGGCCAGAAGTAGTGCTTGCCTTCAGCAGTTCAAGGATCCGGCCTCATTCTCTGCATAATGGCTCTAATAAATGTTATATCAGCTTTAATATCATGGGTATTTCATTTACAAGGTGGTAACGTGTTTATAGAGCACGCAGCACATTTCATTTAGCAGTTACATGTACTGAGAGATGCATTGAATAAAAGATGACTTTAAAATTAAGTAATTTCTTTAATTCTATGTACAGGCTCTCCGGGTTGATGCATATTACATCTGATTCAAATGATGATGTAACTTCTGTAACCTAGTTCTTCATGCAGGGTAATTTTTTTTTCCCCATTGTGTTGTCCAGTGAATTTTATGAGTATTGCTTCTTCATATGTTCATTTTTGTGCTATTCAAATATGAAAGCAAGTAATTCCATCACAGTAACTGATCATGCCGTGAGATTACATTTTGAGTGCAGGCTTTAAAGAGAACTAGGAGGTCTGTTCCCCTTATTTTTCTTTTTTCTTTTTGAGAGCTGTTTTTCCAGTGGTGTTGACTTTGCCTTTGTCGGAGTGTATGTAGCTCTGAGTGATTCCTTAGGAAAGAGTGTAGCAGCAGCTCCTCTAAAGCAATTCCCACCCAAGGCTGGGAACGTGTGATCTGAGGAGACACTTAGCAGTGCAGAGGCTCCATTCATTCAGGAAAGCTACAACCTGAAGAGCAAGGTACGGGGATGAGGCAATGGGGATACCTTGAATCATGTAAGACTGATGAGTGCTTTGAGCAATGCTGATTGAAGGCCAGAAGTGAGCACAGATTCTCCTCCTCACGTGGATGTAGCTGAGAGCGTAACCTCCTGCTGGCTGAGGCTCTATACATGTCACATTGGTAGTCTTTCATATTTGGGATGCACTAAACAGTATTACATTTTCAGCTGTCTGAGGGTTTCCCTTTTGTCTTACACTTTCTGCCTTGTTTGAGTGTGTAGAAAGAGAAATCAGGGCTTTCCGACTGTGCTACATGAGTCACTTATGTAGAGTCACTTTAAAGACATAGAGGGGGAAAAAGAATCCATTCTGGGCTTTCTTGGGCTGTGCTGCAGCACTCCATCAGTGTGCTGCTGGAGGAGTCCATCAGACCTCTCAAGTACCTCCAGGCAGAGTTTCTAAGCCCTTGAAAATTTCATTGCTCTGTTGTTTGATACGTTATCCAACAGAATAAAATATTTCCAGTTAATGTTTAAAACATGTGCAGCACTAACCAGCTACTGCAGAGATGCCAACAGCTAGCATGAAGGAGAGAGCCTGCATCCCAAACTGCTCCTACTCAGAAACTGCAGTCCCTTCATTTGCTCCTTTCATGGAGAGTGGAAAGAGGAGAGAAGGCTTTGAGAGGAAGAGAGAGAGGAGAAAGCTGCCAGCCACATGCTTCATGCATGCTCCTGTGTACAAAAGGGAGAGAGATGTTTCTGTTGCCATGGAGTAAAGGTTTTGTTGGTGTGATGTCAAGGTGATCAGAAGAGTGAATTCACCCTGCAGGTTCTACTTTATTAGCTTCCCATCCAGAAGGTGCTACTTCCTTTCCTGAAGTTCTGATCGCTGTGCAGAAAGATTAGAGATGGGCCCAGCCTGCATATTTGGAAGCAAACAATGTGCTTGGAGTAGGGCATTGGCTCACAGCTTTCCATCTGACTGTCTGAAAGAGCCAGAACTGAAACTGGAAGGGAGGTTCTCAGTGTTTTGGCCTGAATGAGTCCAAAGTCTACCCAAGCCTCCCAGATTTCCACATTTGTCATCTAATTCACTGGGAGAGTCCAGAAAGACTCCACACAAGTTGAAGACATCCCCACAGTGTCCTGGAATTCCTGCTGTGACCCAGGAGGTACAGAAAGGCGCTTCTTGGCAAGGAGACAGCATCTCTTACTGCAAACACACAACTTTTGCTTGAATAGTAGTAGATTGGCTGAAGCAGATGACTCTTCTGGGTGTCCTTGTAGCATGCTTTCCGCGGCAGTGCGAACGAGCGTGTGACGCAGCAGCAGGTGTCGAGCAAGTTTCCAGCAGATCATTAGCTGCTTTGTAAATCGCCCTTGTCTGATGAATGGGAGGGAGAGAAAAGGGCGCTTAACCCAGTGGCTGGGAAGTTGACCCCAGTGAGGCTGTATGTGAGGCGCATCTTCTGATAATTACATTAATTATATTCCGAGGGAATGCTCATTTTTCTTGTATTTAGATCAGGTAGAACTTGACTTTTTTTTCCCTCATTCCGTTTTCACCCTTTTTTCCAGGCAGGACTACTTATCTAATCAGCCACTAGTGTTTTCGCTGACAGTCTCGCAGCTGTAGTGACACTCAGTCTCAGTCACATCAAACAAGTAAATGACTTTCATTCACAGCACCTTTTGTCTGATCAAATAGGTAATTACTACGTGAAATTAAAGGCTTCTTTAACAAAAAAGTTCTATATTGTTCCTGACTGACAGAAGCGATACAAAGAGAAAGTGCCGTGATTCAAATGCCGCCGTGACACCAACCCCATCTTTGAAGCAATCAAAGGCATTATTTATACACGCTCCACTCACTGGAGTGAAAATCCAAACTAGGCAGTCAGGCTGACAGTCTGCCTTTAATCTTTGATACCCCCCAGAACTCTTACCCTTTTTTTTTTTCTCCTTAAAAAGGCAGGTATCAGTTTATGCAAATAGCAAATACAACAGCAAGATCCAGATACTTGCAATGTCTTAGCGGGTTTGGTGAAGTTCGCATTATTGGGAAGCAGGAGTCTGTCTCTGATTACTGAATGGTAACAGGGCAGTTCATGCCATGGCTTTTGGGACTAGTGCTGTTGATTTCATCGAGGCAGAAGACAAAACAAAGGCACCTCTTTGAAAATGAAGAATTTCAATATTTATCCCCAGCATCTTTTCTTAAAGGCAACATTTCATCCTCTGTTCTTTCTCTCTATCCTTTAATCACCTCCTCTCGCAGGCTGCTGAGCATCATTCTCTGCTGTTTGCATTTTCCCTTTGGGAGAGGTAGATTTACCACCAAGGTGCTTTTCTTCCAACTTTCACAAAGGTCTGGTGATAGCAAATGGAACAGGTACAGTTTCTCAAAGTGTTTTTCTTTAACGAGGGCCACGGGGTTACTGCAGTCAGCAGGACTGATGGGGGAGCCTGGTTCTGCAGCATTAGCCTGTGCAGCAGAGGTAAAGAGAAAGGTAAACATCAAGTAAATATGCCTGTTTGTTTGTCAGTTATTAGTGGCACACGGCTGCCAGGGACTGAGTCAAGGTCGTGTTTGAGCAGGTTTCTGTGACGAGAGATTGTGGTTCTGAATTATGCCAACAGGGAGATACAGTATATTTGTGCTCACCTTTCCCGTGTCGTAGGCCAAGTGGGTAAACTTGCAATGTAATCTGCTTGGTCTTCCCTTAGGTGCTTTCCAGGGAAACTAGAGTCGATGGAGATGGTTTTATGTTAGGGAATGTGATGTGCGGAGATCAGTACCTTGCACGGATGCTCCTGTGAGGGCATCCTCTTGGGCTGGGGCTCTGGTACCTGTGCTGAGTCAGACTGCAATCGTGAGGCTGCTCCCATTGATTCCAGTGGTATTAGTCACAGAGCTGTGTGCTACCCTGGCACACTTTCTGAACCCAGACGTTTACATATGTGTAAGAAATACTAATAGCAGTATGCTGCAAGAGTACAACCTCTCCCTGCTATCTTCCTTTCAGGCACATATAAGCTTCATATCTGTGCTTGCTACACCAGATCCTAGTCCTAGAGGCGAGATGACAGCACAGAGAAAGTTTCTCGGTAGCAATCACAGATCTTGGAAAGAATAGAATCCCCTCATCTGCAGGAGTAGCACAGAGAGAGCTAAAAGTCAGTACTGTACTGTACCAGCAGGAATTACTGGCCACAAACCACTTTGGATCAAACTGCAGGTCATAAATCCAGCTGGTTCACAGACGCATTTGCCATTCTCCAAGCCTGCATCTTCCATGCCCTCCGCTCTTCACTGCGGTGTCCCCACTGAGCACAATTGAGTGTGGAGTTTTATTAGAAGCAGGGCTGCTTTTGGAAGATCAAATGGCAATTGTAGCCAAAAATAGGATTTTTTTCCTCATCTGCCTCTAGCTAGGAATAGGAGACCAATCCTTCTCTATGGCCCATGCTGTACATGAGGTTATTCATTAGGGCTAGTCGGGAGCTCAAATTAGAACACAACTGCCAGCCATTGGGTAGTTCATCATGCAGAGAGAAGACCACTTCTTGGCTTCCGCAGTTGTATGGGAGTCAAACAAACGTCCAGAGGCTGTATTTAACCCACACAATCACCAAACATTTTGACCACAGCTTGCTTGAGGGTTAGAGTGTGAGCTCCTTGCTCCCAGACCTGCTGCATTCCAGGAGCCTGCCTGCCTTCTCATGCCATGCCCAGTAGCAGTCACCTCCCAGGAGTCCTGCAGACTCTTCTCATGAGTCTTGGGCAAGAGCAGGATTTAGAAGTGAAGGCAAGGTAGCATTTCATTATATGGCTATATAGGGTTTCTTAAGCTTTTGAGTCAATTCAATCATCTGGAAAGAATGTATACAAAATATGTGCTTGGCATTGAAATGCCTCCAGATCCTGGGAAGAATTGTGATATGTGGATGCAGGCTTTCTCCATTCTTACATGAGGTTTGTTGCATCTAAGGTTTAGCAGCATGAGATGTTTCTACTTACGCACTAAAGAGTCTTTTTGTGGTTGGTAAAGGTGTTTGTGGGAAAATGTGGTCTAAAGAGCTTGAGGAAAATAGGTTCTAGCAATCTCCTGAATGGGCATCAGAAAAAAATGGTAGGAAATACACAAATGAGGAAACTACTAAAAATGACTTTATAATGTCCATTTAATGGTAGTAGGGGAGTGGAATGACTAGATAAAAAGGCCACAGGGAATAAAGACAGCAATACACTTCACTTAACATAGCAGCAGAGATCCCGTTTGCATAGCTTCTGGTGTCAGAGCTTAGCCCGTTACCAGGAAATGTGCACTCCAGCAATGGAAAGTTTGATTTCTAACCTTAAAGATACAATCTGGTTTTTTGGATTTGTTTCAAACTCTGAAGTGCCAGCTGCATAAAATACCACTAAGCTTTTGCACAAAGAGACATTTATAATCACTTTACCCCATAGCAGAAAAAATGTCTCCATTTAGACACTCATTTTGAGTTCATAGGCACATTAAGGACAAACTTCAGATCTTAATGAGGTGTAGGAGGCTTTTTTTTTTTCCCTTTTAGTTCTGTTTTCTGTTCTCTTATAGATCATACTATATTTCAGAGCATTAGGAGAAGAGATGCTGAATCTTTAATGTGATGTGAAACAAAAGAAAAATTCTGAGCTGCAACAGAGATGAACTTCAGAATTGTAATCTCTTTAAATCTTGATCCAGCTCTTGCTGAAGTGAATGGAAAGGCTTCGATTGATTTTGGCTTCTAAAGCTCAGTGGGTTATGTTGTTTTTTGTCTTGTTAGTATAACAACTTGCACATCCTTCTTTGGAATTTTCCTCTGCTAAGTTTATAAATACAAAAGCCTTCCAAAAGCCACTTAAAAAACATAACAAAATCGTAGCGGTTATGCTTAGCGCTGGCTGGAGGTAGTGTTTTACAAAGAGCAGGTTAAACAGAAACCTTCTCTGCCTCTCTGAGTCTCTCCCGAATCATTTCATTCCACCACAGTTTTCCATCCATCTCTGGGAATATGCCTGTCCAAAGTGCACACTCAATCTCAGCACAAATGGTCCAGAAATTGCCAAGGGACGTGCCTTGGTCTGCGTGCAGAGTCCCTGCAGCATGCTAAACCAGTTCCCCATGGAACGGCCTTTCTCTAGGAGCAGGTTCCTCATAGTGTGTTATTGCATCTGTGTCCTTGATTCCACCACAGCAAGAGTTTCCCAAGCTTCTGATTTTGTGTTTATTTCATAATGGCAAGAAACATACAACACTTCAGATGTCTTTCCTTTGGGGAAGCTAAGCTGCATGGAAGCATTCCCTTTTCTTTTAATCAGAAAGGTCATGTTGTTTGGACACTTTTTGGTCAGATTGAATTTTCCTCTCTCTCTGGTGAGAAGTGACCAAGGGGCTCATTACTGTGAACACTTTTCTGTAAGAAAATGCTGTAACTGTGGAATATTTTCACAAAACCTTAGCTTTGAGCAGAGACCAATTGTGAAAAGTATGTTCAGAATGTGGTGTTAAAATGCAGATCTGATCAATTATATGAGACTGTCTAGAGCAATATTAACCAAGGGCTCTGTACAATCCAATATTTACTTGTCAGCCTGTGTCCCCTTACCCCATGTTTATAGCTCAGTACCAAAGGTTTAGGTTTATTTCTTCTAGAATTTTATACTTCAGACCTGAGGAGCTTGCTTTGATTATTAAAAGAATATGTATCTCAAACCTTTATTTGCATCTGAGCATTTTGGCTCTGTTCTTTGTGTGCCTGGTTGGCTTTGATTCTTGTTAAATGTTTGCAAGTGAGAGAATAAAGAATGTGAACAAAAGGCTTTTAAGGCTATATCCTGCTGGAAAGCATCCTGGAAGTCATGACCATGAAGAAAAAACCTAGTGTGGTAGCTTTTATCTGTGCTGCCTTTTACATCTGCAGATCTTCTTATCTTAAATGTGATTTCCTATTGTGTTTCATGGCAGATTTCACCATTGGTAGTAGAAATAGAAAAGTTATATACCTGACATTTGTCTGCAGAAGTGAAGATCTGAATGGAAAGTGTGGTCACCTCTGACACTGTACCAAGCTTACTAGGTATGTGAGTAGGAATATCAGTCAAATCCTACTGCATGTAGCTTAAGAATGAGCCTCTTCAAATAAAAACAATTCTTCCTGATAACCATGAGACAATTCTTGTTTAGTATGTATCCACTAAGCATCCAGTCCAACTCTGGTTTGCTCATTTAAGCATTACCACTGGTTTGAGTAGTCTTGCAGTGGTTGTGGGATTGGAAAATAGCTGGAATTTGCTATTAGGACTGTATAAGAACTGTGTTCTTGTAATGAATATAAGGGAACATTTGGTCAGATAAAATAGGTTCTGAAGGTGTGTTACCATGCTGTGGAATGCTGAAGAGCAAGCATTCAGGCATTAATTAGACTGGTAGGGTTTGTCCTTGCATACCCCCCAAATACAGCACCTGTGTTAAGTGTGTAACCAGTGGATGAAAGCAGCAGTACAGATGTGGTACAGTTTGATTTGATCAGAGCTGGGTACCAAGATGTGCCACAGTATGCACGTGGCACAGCAGAAAACAACGTGCAGAGACTCACCAGATGAAATGTAAAGGTTTATTGTTTGCACTGGAGTTTGTCAAATAGCAACTCTGAGGGGCTCCCAAGTGACATTCCCTGAGGGAATACTTTAGTACAAGAGCCACATGCTGCCTGGCCTGGGTCACAGAGAGCAGATGGGGAGCAAGGAAAATCATAGAATCAAGCAGGTTGGAAGAGACCTCCAAGATTATCCAGTCCAACCTAGCACCCAGCCCTAGCCAATCAACCAGACCATGGCACTAAGTGCCTCATCCAGGCTTTGCTTGAACGCCTCCAGGGACAGGGACTCCACCTCCCTGGGCAGCCCATTCCAATGCCAATCACTCTCTCTGCCAACAACTTCCTCCTAACATCCAGCCTAGACCTCCCTTGGCACAATTTGAGACTGTGCCCCCTTGTTCTGTTGCTGGTTGCCTGGCAGAAGAGACCAACCCCACCTGGCTACAGCCTCCCTTCAGGTAGTTGTAGACAGCAATGAGGTCTGCCCTGAGCTTCCTCTTCTCCAGGCTGCACACCCCCAGCTCCCTCAGCCTCTCCTCACAGGGCTGTGCTCCAGGCCCCTCACCAGCTTTGTCACCCTTCTCTGGACACGTTCCAGCACCTCAACATCTCTCTTGAATTGAGGAGCCCAGAACTGGACACAGCACTCAAGGCATTGCCTGACCAGTGTTGAATACAGGGGCAGAATAACCTCCCTTGTCTTACTGGCCACACTGTTCCTGATCTGGGCCAGGTTGCCAATGGCCCTCTTGGCCACCTGGGCACACTGCTGGCTCATGTTCAGCCTACTATTTAACAGCACCCCTAGGTCCCTTTCTTCCTGGCTGCTCTCCAGCTACTGTCCCCAGCCTGTAGTGCTGCTTGGGGTTGTTGTGGCCGAAGTGTAGAACCTTGCACTTGGTCTTGTTAAATCTCATTCCATTGGCCTCTGCCCACCCTTCCAGCCTGTCAAGGTCCTTTTGCAGGGCTCTCCATATCTCATGTCTACTTTTCATTTGTGCTCAGGTTCAAGTGTATAAAGCACAAGGCTGTAAAAGAGAGGTAATCTTAACCTGCATGAATGTAGTCTTAATTCTACCACTGATGTGCCTTTGAATTTTGTGCAGATGACTTCAGCCTCTTGGCTAGTTTTCCTCATGGAAAAGCAATTCACCCTGGTTGAAAATAATTTTAACTTTGGCTAAAGAATAAAACTCTTAAACGCTTTTTTTTTTCCTTCACAAACAAATATCTGCTACTTCCTTTAGGCAGAGTACTAAACAAACTCAAGGCTGGTGAATTGAAGTGGTTGGTTCCTCGCATCACAGGAGAGGGCATGGAGCTGGGAAGAGGTGGGGGGTGCCCAGGAGGTGCTGAGCTGTGTTTCTGCAGGGAAAGATGGATGTGCATGGAAATGGTTGTCCTGGGCTTTGGCACTACCATTTTGCAATTTATTCTTTTTTTTCCTCTTTTGTGGTAACAGTGGCAGCAGCCAGACTGGTTTTCCAGGGCTTAAAAATAGCTAAATGAGGCCAGAGAGAGCAGAGTTGTTTTTGTCACAGCCTCACAAACTGGCTTCCCCACGCAGCAGCCTTCTGCTCAGAGCCAGCCCTCTACAAAACCATGGCAGAAGTTTCATCTCCTTTCTTACAGTCTAAATGCAGCTCAACTGCCCAAGCTGAATCTATTTTAGATTGCCCAGGTGTTACAGAGAGCAAACCATGGCCTATTATGTGCTACTTAGTATTTCCATCAGTTCCAGCATGCTAGCAAACCCAGCCACTGTGGGATCTGTAACAAGCACTGTATTTTGTGGTATAGCAGGAAGTGCTCAGATCTCCAACTTGAAGCAGAGCATGGAATGATCCCAGCACCACTGAGAAGGGTTGAGCTAAATAGGCACTCCTGGGAAGGATCTCAGGAACCCTGAGGTCGGCTCAGATCTGAGCACTGCCTGAAAACGCTGAGAGCTCAGTGGTAGCTCTGGAGAGGCATCCTTATGCTGGAGATGGGCAGAGAAGCAGTGTCATGGGATCACAGGATGTTGGAAGGGACCTCTGGAAATCTTTGAGTCCAACCTTCCTGCCAGAGAAGGGAAGAAAAAAAAAAGTCAAAAGAGACTTTTCTTTTTTTTTTTTTTTTTTAATTGGGCAAAAGTCTTATTTCCTGAGAGGAAACTTGCTGGGGATGTGCTGCAGCCACCAAATCCCCTCCAGAGCTGGTGTGAGGGAGCTCAAGTCACGCTTAAGGGCAATCAGTGCTTGTGTCCTGGGAAGTGACTCCTGCCTGAGTAATTATTCAGATGTGAAGTGGCTGAATTAAATAAGGATACAAACATGCTCCTTTTCTGGTTTTCCATTGTCTGCTCCTTGGGGTCAGTGGCAGTGGTGGTTTTAGGGTGTCCTCATGGCTGTGAGATGTTTCTGCTCAAATGAGACTGTCAGGGAAAATGGAAGAGTGTGCTGCTTGCAAGGCATATGAAAAGTAAACCCCTGTAAGTCTGAATGTGTGCTGCAGTCACTCAAGTCTTGTTTAGAAAGCACATAATATCTTTGCCAAACACATTTGCAGTATTGAAGCTGCTCATAATTATGACCTTCATGAATTTATAACACTGTATGTTCCAGCAATGGAAAAGGCTCCTACACTTGAGTGATGAGATTTTGATAAAATAGGATTTAAATATTCTATTACTGGAAATGTTATATTAAATGATGAGGAGGCATTCAAACACTGCCTGACTTTCGCCATGTGACTGTGAACTACATTATGCTTGGGTCAATTAGGCTATTTTAAACCCATGGCTTTCTTGCATTAATCCTTTTCACAGAAAGCTACTATTCCTTGGAACTTCACTATTGCTCTCCTTTGGCCTCTCCCTAGTACACAGCAGTGTCTCCTGCTACCAAATCTAGCAGACACTGTTTTTTTCCCTTCTTCTGCACTACAGGACAAACTACAGTGCATGGGCACAGGGAATGGGGTTAGCCTTGATCCAACTTATTTCAAGTTCCAATAGATTGACTCCCAGCTCCTCCTTATATATATCTCCTATCTTCAGCTGCACCAAGATCAAGTTGTGTCATATTTGTCATAACACGTCCTCAGCTCACACATAGCAGAGCACTGGAGCAGGCTCCCCAGAGAGGTTGTGGGGTCTCCTTCTATGGAGACTTTCAAGGCCTGTCTGGATGTGTTCCTCTGTGATCTGTGTTAGATAATTTTGTCCTGCTCTGGCAGGGAGGTTGGACTCGATGATCTCCTTGGGTCCCTTCCAACCCGTAACAGCCTGTGATAGCACTACAGGACTCTAGTGTGCTTGGAGGAGAAGGTGTACAGAGGTGTTGGTACAGCTGGACATCTAGGGAGGTTGCTAAGGGAGCAGATTTGTCCTTGTCTTGTAGCAGGTTGGTGATTCCTCAGAGGGGAGGGGATGGCTGTTCTGAGTATTTATTTCCTATAGTATGGCTAAAAGCTTAGCCTAGATCTAATGGGAGTGTGCAGTAAGGTGGAGTGGGAATTTACTGCACCCTCGTTATTTGCACACAGGCACTCTACAAGGAGTATTTCACCATAAAAGTGGAATAAAGTGTCTCCCACAGTGACATTTCTAATGCTAATATCACCCCTGGGAGAGATACCGGGAAATAGCCATGAAGCAGAAGGGAGGAAAGGAGGGAGTCAAGACACAGCAGTGTTCTGGATCAAAGTGGAGAAGAGCTTTGCCCTCAGAATTTACAGCTGTAGTCCAAGTGATCAGTAAATTGTTACGTTTGAGTTGACTAACCTCATGTGTATGCTTTTTTTTTTTTTCAATTTGATGGACTTTCTCTTTTCTTTTTGTGCTGTAGTGGTCTGTGAAGCAAAGCTGGCAGACCATGAAGTCAGTAGCATATAGTGTAGTAATGCTTGTCCATCTTCATGCTCCTTCACGACCAAGAGTTGACCCAGTCCTTATGTCCTAGGCGATTTCAGCGATTCAATATTAAACCTCAATCTCTTCAGTGGATCTAAGAAGGGATAAATCCTGTAATACTAAAATCTCTTAGTCAAATGTTTTGAAATGTGCTGAGGCCACATAATTATTTAATCTTTTTTTTTTTTTTCTTTTCCTTTCCTGTTTTTTTTTCCCCCAAGAAGTAAAAAAAAACAACCCTGCAAGACCTCAAAGATCACTCAGTGATCCTCCACTCCATGACGTTGCATGGCACAGTTGGCAAATGTACAAAGGCACTGGATCAGAATCAAGCCAGAATTAAATCTAAGCTCAAGAAACTTTGTTCTCAGTTTTGATTCTCCAAGCTGCTAATCCTAAATTATCATGAGAAAATATGTAAAAAAGAGACACAAAGACATCAGAGGATCTGAGCTTTCAAATGGAAAGTCAAGTCAGACCTGTTTGCACCCTCCTTGCTTGCTAGGAATGGGACTTGTAATTGTGTTGTGATCAGGTGTAATTCTGTTTACCTAAACCTGTGGATATTTTTCCTCCCATTTACACAAGTCTTAGGAGAGTTATTTGTGTGAGCCACTGCAGGAAAACAAACAGAAAATAGAATAAATAATCTACAAAAGCCCCCCCTCTTCCCCCACCCGATCAATTCTTGGCACAACCTATGTTATTTCCGAGTGTTTAGTCTCCTCTGGTGGTTGTAAGTACTATTTTATGTAGCCCCAATGCCAGACTATCACCGTCCCACAAAGCTCAAGTTCTGATGCCAAAGTTGAAAGGCTTTTGGCTTGCTAATGAAATTCAGACAAGCAAAGTAGGAAGGAGGAAAGTGCAGATTGCACAAAGAGGGAGTAAAAGCATGGCAAAATTATGGAACATTTTTGTTATTCTTCCACCTTTCATAGCGGCATCTCAAATAATTGTCTGGGATGGACTTTTGCAAGCTCCTCTTTCAGGAATAGTTAAAGGTCATGCAGTTTGGCCAGGCAAGATTAGCCATCTTGCCAGTCTACAGAAAACCCATCAATGCTCAGACAACATCACGACTTGCATGTATAAGCTACTCATTCCAAATACGTGTTTTAAACCAGCTATAATGCACAGAGTGCAAATTGATCATGAGCACTTTTTAAAGGTTGTTCCATTCTTACAGGAGTGAAAAGAACATTGAGTTCTCAGTTCACAGAATTGAGTCTGCCCGTGTGCATTCATTTAAGCAGCCTGCTTGCTTGTCTGCCACTGCTTCTGGTGTAACCTTAAAAAGCATCCCATACAGGCTAACAAAAGAAAACAAAACCCTCTTAAATTACTAATCCTGGATTCTGTGTATTTGTGTGCATGCTCATGCACAGACAGCAGCAGTAAATATTAGTTTTCATCCCCATTAGCATCTCAATGTCTAATTATTGTTGTTTGTATTGCAGCAAACAACAAATGTCATCCCCAGTGCTAGAAATAAGGTTACCAGTAGGTCTCCTGAAAGTTCAAACATTTCATTGAATGGTTTTATGTTAGGTATGTAACAATGCTGGTGATAATATAACATAATGGTAATGTAATAGAAGTTACAAATAACATTTTATGACTGTTTTGTTCTCTATACTACTAGTCTAAATGGTTTCCCTTACAAGGCAAGCAGAAGGTGTTTTATAACAGTGCCTTAAAACCTTCTAATTAGCAGCACTTTTAAGATACACACTTCTTGGCAATCTTTTGGGGATCGATGGAGAATAACTGTAGCAGACTTTAAATCTTCTGCCTGGAAAGATTATCCTAATTCTTTCTCTAATTCCCTTGTCCCAAGGCTCCATGACTGGAGATTTCCTAACAAAACACTGTCGTGCTGGCTTGCCTGGCATGTAGGTCAGGCACTCCTGAACCACCACATCCCATGTGGTGGTTGCATGGGGTTTAACAAACACGTTTTTCTTAACACATCCCAGAAGCTGTTGAACCTCCATCTTTATCCTCTGCAATATACAGTATTCCATTTGAAATGTGTTTGGGATGTATTTTTTTCCTCCAGAAGAAAATCCCTACATTCTGTGGGGTCTTCTAATGCTGTGATTTGTCATGTCTCCTCAAAATACATCATTAGGTTGATCATATGCATTTACAGAAGCAGCAAAACTGTGGATGAAACTCATTTTAGGATGACATTTTAGTCCCTGTTTCCTAAAGCAGCACTGTTTTGCTATGATTTAGTACTTGTGTGTATCAGTTGTAGAGAAGTGTCATATTTGATGTCCTCAGTGCTTCTTTTCCTCCTTTCTGTGCTGATTGGTATAATTTATATGAATGCTTTAAACCCCCCTACTGTGTGTAGTCTACTTGGAATGCACATATAATTACCAGCCCATCTTCCAGCTTTGTTTGGCTATGTGAAAGTATTTTTAAATCTGTTTTAGTTCTGCCAGTGGATATGCACCCACACACATACACACACATTCTGGGTGCATGGTTACTTAGGCTTTATAACATACTGTGCCTCCCTGATAAGGCCTTCTTAAGAAGTGAACAAAATGTCTTAAAGATAACAGTGTTCTGAAGCACAACGTACAGAAGGGAACGTTGGTTTTTTATTCTTGCTGGGCTAGCAGTGAGTCTCAAAGGGGACAGGCTAATTTGAATGGGATTCAGGTTTCTCTTGCTGAAGTTTTCCTGTAGTTTTTGAAATGATGTTTTCAAGCTCACTGGCAGCTACATGTTTGCATCCAGTACCTGAAAGGGGCCTGCAAAAAAGCTGAGGGACTTCATGCAAGGGCTTGTAGTGACAGGACTGGGGGGAGGATGGAGCAAAGCTGGAGATGGGGAGGTTTGGATGTGAGGAGGAAGTTGTTCAGCACGAGAGTGGTGAGAGCCTGGAAGGGATTGCCCAGGGAGATGGTTGAGGCCCTATCCCTGGAGGTGATTAAGGCCAGGCTGGATGAGGCTGTGGCCAGCCTGATGTAGGGTAGGGTGTCCCTGGCCATGGCGGGGTGGGGTCAGAACTACATGGTCCTTGTGGTCCCTTCCAACCCTGACTGGTTCTGTGATTCTACAATAGCACCAGGGGGAAAGGCTTTGAGCTGGAAGAGGGGAGATTTAGACTGGGTAACAGGAAGAAATTCTTTACAGTGAGGGTGGTGAGACACTGGAACAGGTAGCCAACGAAGGTTTCCTCCCTGGAAATGTTCAAGGCCTTGAGCAACCTGGGCTAGTGAGAAGTGTCCCTGCCTGTGGCATGGGAGTTGGAACTAGATGGTCTTTAAGATTCCTTCCAAACCACTCTATGATTCTATTATCCTGATGAGCAGGTGAGCCATCCTCATCCAGGAAGAACAAATACCCTGGTCAAGATTCAGACAACTTCATTACCATTGAAGTGGTGGTGCAGAGGTGGAAGAATATCTGCCAATGCATTGTATTCTGCAGTGAATCATTCCTCTCCATCAAGCAGCAAGATGTAAATAAAATACTAGAGGCTTAATTGTTGCTGAGGCCTCCATGGGTTCCCATTGAGTTTGGTAGATTCGGTATCAGTACATATTAATAATGTAATCTGGGCATTGTATGCTACAGGCTGTGCTAAAACTCAGGCTCTGCTTGTGAAAATGAGATTCACAACATGTAAACAGCCAAATCTCTTCAGCTTCCTCCTGCTTAAAAAAACTAAGGAATTGGTGTCCTTCAGAATCTACTTGCAGCACTAGTTTATAGAGGATCAATATACAAATGTTGGAGCTCTAGTTGTGTGTTTCAGGGTTACTCATTTTCTCAGCTGATAGTGCATCAGCCTTTAATCCCCCCAAGTGGCTTTCTCTGTTGCATAAACTGCCAAATTTGCATTTGTTTTGAAGAGCTTGTTTGCGCACGGAGGTTTCAAAAGCCTGGAAATCAAAATGTAGCCACTGGTCTCTAGATATTATGAATTCTGTAGTTTGTTATTCCACTATGGAGACTAATAAGAAAACTGATTTCGTTTGCAGTGTAGTGCAGAGTTTCCATAAAGACCCTGTGCTCCAAGGAGCTGTTGCTGCAGCCAGCACATCAGCATTACCCATCGGGGCTCTTCAGGAGAGAGAGCAGACCAACCCTCTGATCCGCTCCAGCGGTCACTCCCCCTCCTTCCCCTTATTTCCCTTCCTTTAAAAGGCACTTGCTAGCAACATCTGTCCTTTGAGCGTGGCTGGGAAGTGTGCACCTGTATGGAAACTCGAGACAGATGAATAATCATGTCTCGGCTCTTCTGCATAAAGATGCCAAACAAATGTTAGCCATCAAGACCGTCAAGTTACTCTGGACAGTCCCTGGAGTACAGGTTCTCTAAAAGCAGGCAAAATCTGCTTGGCAGCTTGTGAAATATGTCATCTGGTTTCCGTATGTTTCCTTTCCAAATTCACAGCAATGTCAGAACATTTAAAGTTGCTTCCCAGCACAGAGCACCCAGGTCCCCTGGTGAAATCCCCTTCCCAACCTGGCTTACATTTGCTTTTGCTGGTGGTTCCTTTTTTAACTCAAGAAGTCAAGTGCTTTTGATGGTGTGTTGGTCCATGGGCTTTTGTTCTATTCCACATCGTAACCTTGCTGCAGAGAGGACATCTTGTACATCACTGCCTTCTGTGTAGCTAGACATCATTTCACCTAGAAGTGATGGTTTGAATTTCATCCCATGCTTGGTTTTTATGGCAAGAATAAAACCTATTAGGAGGGCACTGCTGTGTATTTTCCCTACCAAGGCTCTCTCAGGTATTTTGCCTTTCCATGTTGTGTTTGCTGTATTAAACTGGAGTCACTGGCAGTGTGAGACATCTCGAACTTGTATCTGTGTTGTTTTGACCTTCCTATTTAGTTCCTGCAGAATCAGTCTGTTTGCCAGTTCTGGGTGGCAATGAATACAAAGTCCATTTGAGTTAGTGAAGAAGAAGAAATCAAATCTGAGCTCCATCAGATATCAGGTTGTGCTCCCTGGTTTAAGATTACCATGTTAAAGAATCATAGAATCAACCAGGTTGGAAGAAACCTCCAAGATCACCCAGCCCTATCCAGTCAACCAGACCATGGCACTAAGTGCCTCATCCAGGCTTTGCTTCAACATCTCCAGGGTTGGCGATCCACCACCTCCCTGGGCAGCCCATTCCAATGCCAATCACTCTCTCTGACAACAACTTCCTCCTAACATCCAGCCTAGACCTCCCGTGGCACAACTTGAGTCTGTGCCCCCTTGTTCTCTTGCTGGTTGTCTGGGAGAAGAGACCAACCCCACCTGCAGCATCCCTTCAGGTAGCTGTAGACAGCAATGAGGTCTGCCCCAAGCCTCCTCTTCTGCAGGCTGCACACCCCCAGCTCCCTCAGCCTCTCCTCACAGGGCTGTGCTCCAGGCCCCTCACCAGCTTCGTTGCCCTTCTCTGGACACATTCCAGTACCTCAACATCTCTTTTGAATTGAGGAGCCCAGAACTGGACACAGCACTCAAGGTGTGGCCTGACCAGTGTTGAATACAATGGAAGAATAACCTCCCTTGTCCTGCTTGCCACACTGCCATTGGCTCTCCTGGCCACCTGGGCACACTGCTGGCTCATGTTCAGGTACTATCTCCCCAGCAGCCCCAGGTCCCTTTCCTTCTGGCTGCTCTCCAGCTACTCTGTCCCCAGCCTGTAACACTGCTTGGAGTTGTTGTGGCCAAAGCGTAGAACTCTGCAGTTGGAATCTTGTTAAATCTCATCCCATTGGCCTCTGCCCACACATCCAGCCTGGCAAGGTCCCTCTGCAGGGCTCTCCTACCCTCCAGGAGATTGACACCTGCTCCTAGCTTGATGACATTTGCAAACTTACTGGTGCTGGACTCAGGACCCTTGTCCAGTTCATCAATAAAGATATTGACCTTGGAGGCTGTACAGTAGTATGTATATAACCTTGATAATGTTTTCAAGCAGCAACCTGACATAGCGCTGACCTGTGCAAGTGGGTTTGTGCTCCTGGTTGCAGATATGGCTTGAAAGGTGCCTCAGATAACCTAACAGTCCTTATAATAGACCCTGTCAGATAAAAATCTCTGCAAGTGTTGTGCAGGTTGAGCAGATGCTAAGAATGTGGTAATGTGACATTACTTCCCCAGTAAAAAGGGGGAAAACAGTCAGTGTTACTTTAAATCCTCATTAGAATTCAAAGAGCCCTCACATCACCAACACCGTTTTAGGATTAGAATTTGTTAATTAATTTAATCCTCTCCCCTTCTTCATCCTTGTGGATTCTGCAGCAGCAGATGGCAAATCCTTAAGATTTCAGTAGGAATAAAGGGTTAAAATCCCAAGGCCTGAATTAGATGGGATTGCAAAAAGTGCATGTACAGTTCTCAGTCTGTTTTATGATTTGCCAAGTTCTTGGGAGCTGACTGCTGGAGTGCAAAGCAGACAGAGTCCCTGGCTATTAGCAAGCATTTAGTTACAGCAGATAAGATTTGGGGCCACGTTTCCTGAGCATGTCACTGTAATAACTCACTTGTTTGTTACAACTGTTTTCCAAAATCACAGGATTGTTCCCTAATGTGTTGGTGAATAATGTGTTTATTATTCGTGTCTGCAGTAAAGGGCATCTCAGCGCCTGGAAAAATCACTCATGTAATAAAACCTCTGCCATTCTATCATTTTAATAGAATAACAATTTTGTGTAATGTTGCAAATATTACTCTCCAATAGATGATGGTGGCAGTAACAACTGAAGACAGGCACTTTTATAGCCCAAAATTATTACCTTGTTTAGGTTATCAGATAAAACTTTTACCATCATGGTAAAATGGAGAAAGAAAGAAAGAAAAGAAAAGAAAAGGGAAAAAAGGAAGACCACTAAAACAAAGAAGGGCCCTCTCCAAGCAGGAGTCCTGGGAGGATGGCTGGCATTGGAGGGTATTCATCCAGGGAAGCCATGCTGAGAAGTCACCAGCTGGTTTTACATGGTGAAATTCAGCTGCCCAATATGCTTCTGCCAGCCAAGGACAACTTCTTGAAATGTTTTTGGAATCATAGAATCAGTCAGGGTTGGAAGAGACCACAAGGATCATCTAGTTCCAACCCCACTGCCATGGGCAGGGACACTCTACCCTAGATCAGGCTGGCCACAGCCTCATCCAGCCTGATCTTAAACTTCTCCAGGGACCAGGCCTCAACCACCTCCCTGGGCAACCCATTCCAGGCTCTCACCGCTCTCATGCTGAACAACTTCCTCCTCACGTCCCGTCTGAATGTCCCCACCTCCAGCTTTGCTCCATTCCCCCCAGTCCTGTCACTCCCTGAGAGCCTAAAAAGTCTCTCCCCAGCTTTTTTGTAACACCCCCTTCAGGTACTGGAAGGCCACAA